>JBBPBX010007911.1:27554-63987 GCA_038048925.1 Garcialebias charrua | reverse complement strand
GTCATTTGCACCGCATGTAGGTACATGTGATGAAAACGAGATTATGTACACAGGGTCCCAGTTACATCTAACAACAAATGCAAGAGAAAAACAGTAATAACATCTAGGATTAACTAAGAGAGACATCAGCTAGTAATACACTAAGCCCTAATGTAGTAGAAAAACATCATTATTAACAGCAGCACGAACATGAGTCATTATGAGCAGATGGTCACAGATGAACACAGCAACAAGAAACGGATCAGCATCAACATGATGTGATATTTTGCCGTGTTTATTCTTATTATTTATTTATTCATGAGTCTGACAGCCTCAGGGTAGAAGCTGTTCCTGGATGTGTGGCTGTACAATCATATGTGAGCAGAGTGAACAGAAGAGGGCTCAGCACACATCCTTGAGGAGAGCCAGTGCTGAGGGTTATGGTGGAGGAGAAGTTGTGGATCTTCAGGAACTGTGGTCTGTCTGTTAAGAAGTCTAGTACCCAGTTACAGATGGAGGGGCTTAGTCCAAGTGTAGATAGTTTATCTATCAGAGTTTGGGGGATCATGGTGTTGAAGGCAGATGTGAAGTCCACAAAGAGCAGACGCACGCATTCTGTAATTTTCATTAAATTTTGTTTTTCTAATATTTCCAGGAATTGGCAAAAAAATTGATGCTATGGCTAAGATCCGAGGACTTCAAGAGGTGGGCAAGTGGAGGAAGAGTGTAGTAAATCACCTCTACTGGTCTGCATCTACGTCTGCATCGGGGGAAGAGGCTGTGGCAAAGTGGTCTTCAGTCGCTAACCATATCCAGAATGTCCACACACATGACAACGCACTCTTCCCTCAGTGCTTACACAAGCCTCTAGTTGGAGAGCAGGCAAGGGAGTGGCTAAAACCAAGTAAGTACTACCGGTATATGCTGGTGAAGATTCTCAGTCGTCCAGGACATGATAAAATCAACTGGACTTTATTGGTTGCAGAAAACGTTTCGACTTCTGTCCAGAAGTCTTTTTCAATTGAAAAAGACTTCTGGACATAAGTCGAAACGTTTTCTGCAACAAATAAAGTCCAGTTGATCCTGTATTGAATGCCTTTTTTGATACTACCGGTATATGTTTATATGTATGTAATATATAAATTAGATGTGTCTAGATAGATTGAACTTTAGCTTTTAGTTTTTGCAACATTCAAGTTGTTCATGCTTGTGGTAATTTAATAACACATTTTTAAATGTTGTCCTACAATATTATAACTGTCAAATTTCTTAAATAATTAAAATTATCTTTTATTTTAGGCACAGCAGCATGTGAGAAGCTAACGGCTGTGTTGTTGGCTCCACATCTCATGAAAGACGTACAGAAGATGAGCCCACAGTACCACACCTCATCAATTGAGGCTTTCCATAGCTTACTTTTGAAATTTGCACCCAAGAATGTGGTGTTCTCTTTCCAAGGAATGCTGTGCAGGTAAATGTAAAAAAATTGGAGTAGGATAACCTTGTGAAAAAGTCTATGCAGGGTCTAGGCAGGGACCCCATCTAGTGGCAAGCCCCCTACATGTGTTTATTGAATTTAAAAAAATAAAATAAAAATTTAACAAAAAAAACAATACAAGACAATCCCATAAATGATAATCTACGAAATATAAATAAATGAAAGGTAGCAGAAAGAAGAATAAATCTTACTATATCTGAACCTTTTTTCCAACAATCAGATTAAACAATAATAATCTTCAACCAACAGTACAAAATGACTAACTCTTTCTAATTTTCAAACTAATACAATACACATTACGCTATTTCATATATATTTTTTTACACATTCGTTTTGATTCTTTTCTTAAATGTAAACATTGAGTTGGCATTTTTAACTACATTCTCCTAGCCATTCCATAATCTAATTCCCTGGATTGAGGTAGAACGTCCCTTCAAACTAGTTCTGAATTGTGGTTTTACAAACATCTCTGTCCCCTTAAGATTATAACAACTTTGTCTTTTAACAAAATGCATTTGGATATTTAAAGGTTTATTATTATTATTTTGAGCCCTATACATAACTGATAAAATATTATAGTATACCAAATCATCGAGGCTTTCCATAGTTTACTTTTGGAATTTGCACCCAAGAATGTGGTGTTCTCTTTCAAAGGAATGCTGTGCAGGTAAATGTAATAACATTATAGTTGTATAACCTTGTGAAAAAGTCTATGCAAAAGTAATTTTTTTTAACTTTTTTTGTATATAGACTTGAGCTAGCTGGACTACATTACAATGAAAATGCAAACAGGGCACATGCAGTCACTAAAACCGGTGAGCTGAGATACTGTATTGCTTATCCTAAATATAAGCATGGAGACTACACCGTCAGACCCATGAAGACAAAACCAACAACAGGTATGTCATTTTAGAATTGAGCATAGCATTTTTATTTGTACAAATTGTGTAATTGTAAATTTTTTATGAAGGCTACATTGAGAAGTTGATGGGGCTGCTGTTCGATGAGGTTGTGGAAGACCCTCTGCAGTACCAGAAGTTCGCGGATCAAATTAAAGTACCTCCAACATTATGTGCTGAATTTCTGAAACCAGACAAGAAGGAGGCAGTGAGCAGACACAGGTCACGATTTTTTTATGAAACATGAGCGAAAAAGATTGTTGTGAAAAATAAATTAATACATATTTATAATAAACAATCTGTATCAGAAAAATCCATGAAATGCCTTACTCTTGCAACTGTGTTCTATTAATAAAAATCCCTAGCATTCTTATTGTAAATTTCTGCACTAACCGTTACCTAATAATTAAAAGTGGAGTGGAGGAAGGAATCCTGTGTATGGTCCATCTTCTGGGAACTCCTGCCTGATTTGTGTGACCACACAGGATGGTAAAACCACACGGATATGACGTCCCAAATATCCCCAAATCCATCGAACCACATTCCTGTATGCCAGGTGTCTGTAACGGCTGAAATAGAGATGTTAACAGTATGTGTGTAAAATACACTGAGTCATAAAGATATTAATGGCTCCTCGTGTTACTAACCTGTTCAACATGCTTTCCTGCATTTCACCAAAGTACTGCAGGTACTCCCCATAAACTGCCTGCAGCACGTGGGGATTTAGCGCAATGGGTTCAAAACCAGGGTGGTCTGTTACACAGGTGTCCACACCCATCTCCTCACATTTGGCCATAACCTATGTCAGAAAGGGGTTTGTTTATAAGTCATAAATTCAAGTACAGCAAACTTTTTAATTTTAACGTTTAAAAAGTTTATGCTTCCTATAACTTTTTTATTAATGTACAATTTGGATTTCTCTAAATGATTATTGCACTGCGTTTCTTTTGTTTTACAACATTTAATATTGGCACACTTCAAACAATTAGAATTTATATTAAATTTACACATGACTTTGTAAAAATTGCAGAGATGTAAAAATGTTTATTAAATGTTTGTTACACCATGCATCTGAGAGAAATGCAATTTCAATCCTGTGTATGTTCTGTACATATTGCTGTTTGGACAATAAAGTTGACTTTGAATTTTGACTTTTATGTATGATTTGGAAATGTATATCAATACAGAGGTCTAGTGTTTACATAACAAGTGTAGAGTTTACTGGTAGATTAATGCATACCCATAGTAATTCACATCCCAGGAAAATATTGAGAAAGGCTTTTAACACAATAAAATGCAAAGTGTATACAAGACCAGGTTAATTGATGTTTTTTTTAATATATAGTATATTTATTAGGGCTTTAGGAAGTACTAAATTATTCATAATTATACCTTTGGCGTCTCCCTACAACAAACGTTTTCTACAGGTGAGAGGAAGCTGCAGTGACCACAGGTACACCTGTTGAAAGAGGTTTTTTTATTTATTTCTGTACAATGTGGATACATACGTCTTACTTGAGATAGTTAAATTATTTAAAAAAAATAATTTGTTACTGCTTTGAACATTAGCCTATGTTGTTAATATAAATTTACCACTCAGATGCTGGACCCATTCGGTCCACACCACCAGATTCTTCAACAACAGCGTCAGGGCCTGAAGCCAGGGGCTCAAATTGATAAGGCTCAGGGCCAATTGCGCTCTGCTCCAAGTCTCCCTCGGTTTCAGGTGATGGAGGTGGAGAAAAGTCCTCCACCTCTACCTCCTCCTCTTCTGGTGAGGAAAGTGGAGAAAAGTCATAGACCTCCTCCACCTCGCTGACAAAACTAGAGGTGTCGCTTTGGTCACTCTCCATGCTGCATATATTATGCTAATGCTAGCTGCATGTCACGGTCCTGGCCACACCCACCTACTCGCTCTAACCCCACCTCCTCTCCTCCTCTAGGCGGTGCCTCTGCAGTCTATCGGAACGCCCATATTGGTGAAGTTTTTGAATTTGAACTTGGGGAGGAGTTAAAGACCCAGAGCCCGTTTAGTCGCTCTTTAAAAGCCGTCTCAGCATCAGGAGTCCAGGAGAAGGTTCTTAACGTGGAGGTGAGTTGAGTAAGAGGAGCAGCAATGCGGCTATAATTCTTAATGAACCTTCTATAAAAGTTTGCAAAGCCTAAGAATCGTTGCAGCTGTTTGCGATCCTCAGGAATGGGCCATTCTTCCACAGCCCTGGTCTTCTCAGGGTCAGTGCGAAAACTACCACCCTCGAAAATAAACCCCAGGAATGACACAGTGGTGACATGAAAATCGCACTTCTCTGCCTTTACATAAAGCTGATTCTCAAGGAGTCTCTGTAGTACCGCACGTACGTGAGTCTCGTGTTGGCTCAAGTCGTGGGAGTAAATGAGTATATCGTCTAAATAAACGAAAACAAACTCATTAAGGAAATCTCTAAGGACGTCGTTAACGAGTGCCTGAAATACCGCAGGAGCATTAGTAAGGCCGAAAGGCATTACTAAGTACTCAAAATGACCGAGTGGAGTCTTGAAGGCGGTCTTCCACTCATCCCCCTCACGAACCCTTACTAGATGGTAAGCATTACGCAAATCTAATTTCGTAAATATGGCAGCCGAATGCAACTGGTCATGAATGGAATCAATGAGAGGTAGCGGATATTTATTTTTGATGGTAATCTGGTTTAACCCACGATAGTCAATGCATGGGCGCAAGGTCTTATCCTTTTTAGACACAAAAAAGAAACCCGCCCCCACAGGTGAGGTGGACGGTCGAATGATACCAGACGTCAGAGACTCCCCAATATAATCTGACATAGTCTTTCTCTCAGGCCCTGATATGTTGTATAATCTACTGGTAGGCAGAGGAGCTCCAGGAAGAAGATTAATAGCACAATCATATGGGCGATGTGGAGGCAGGGACAAAGCTTTCTCTTTATTGAACACAGCACTTAAATCATGATACACAGGAGGTACTTTGCTTAGGTCAACAGCTTGTGACTGGGGGTTATTTACAGAGGTCTTCGGTACAGCAGAGCGAAGACAGTTCTTGAGACAGTACGAGCTCCACTTGTCTATCCTCTTCTCCGACCAGTCCAATAATGGATTATGCCTCTCCAACCAAGGAAAACCCAAAATTAATTGAGTGGTGGGAGAGTCAAAAACGAAGAATTCACCTTGCTCATGGTGATTTCCAGAGATGATGAGGTGGAGTTCCTGGACCCTCAGGTGAATCTTGGCGAAAACCTGTCCAGTGAGACCGGCGACAGTCAAAGGGTCTCGAAGGGTATGGGTAGGAATGGATAGTTGTTCCACCAAGTCACTGCTGATGAGATTTTGTTCCGCTCCAGAGTCCACAAGAGCTGTAACAGGTAACTTCATGTTATTATTCACAATAATAGATGGTAAAGTAAATCGTGAGACAGGAGAACAAGATGATCTACCCACCAATACCCCCATAGGCGTAGATCCTGGGGGGGTCGGGGGGGTCCGGACCCCCCCAATCTTGGGGAAATATAGATCTGTCCCCCCCAATAATTCAATAAAGGAAATCGTGTCTTTAAACAATATAAATATAAAAAGGCAAAAAAAGAGAGAAATCCGCCATTATTCTAAAAAAAAAGAAGGAAATTTTGCCCACCCCCCCTTCTCTGTTGGCAAATGGTTTAGTCCAATGTTTACAAGGAACAACAACAGCAGCGGAGGTCACAGGCTCGCGGAGCCGCTGGTGGGGAGTGAGCTGCTGCACAAAGTACTAACTTCCAGTAAGTAGCTACTTAAAACATAGGTGACAGTGACTGGGAGGAAAAGGTCTTTCACAGTGTTGAAAGACAAGTGTGTCTGTGCATCATTAGTGGCAGAAAAACACTTTGGAGCGTCACTTCATCAGCTAACACACTAGCTTCAATGCTAACTAGCTCCCTGGTGGCTCTGCAACAGACAGTAGAATGTCAGCGCAGCTTTGAGCAGGATGGATTCACATTCATCATATTTTCAGGTGTGGAGCTCTTGAAAGAAGTAATGATAAAATATGTGAAAGATAATTAATTAAAAAAGAGTAGAGAAGATGTGATGATTAGTTAAAATGATTTCATATGTGTAGCACTTTGTTGCAGCTGTGGTTGTTTTAAGGGCTTTAAATTATTATTATAAAAAATGTTGAGGATCAATACTTATGTCACATGGTTAATTAAAAAATGTCACTGTTTATTATATTACATTATTGATATTTTGTATCTGCAACTGGAACATTTTATTCTTAATAGGTTCTTAAAAAATGCTACAGATTTGTTAAGGCATATTTTGAATGAATGTTACAAACGTGTTCATTTCTACAAAACAGTTAATAAAATATTTATAAAATACAACGAATTTCAAATGTTACAAACTGAGTTTAACATAAAAGAAATAGTGTTTATGTTTAAATATCAGTTAATAAGTAATCCATTATGCCCCCTTGTTTAGGACTGGAACCAATCTCAGCTGCTTTTGTGTGAAGGCAGGGACACCCAAGACAGGTCTCCAGTCCATCACAGAGACAGACAAAGAGACAAACAACCATCCACACTCCCAGTCAAAGCTAAGAACAATTTACATTTGCACAGAAGAACCAAAACATTATTCAAACTGAGGACTCAAGTTCTTGATTGAGAGTTCTAATCACTACTGGTAATTATCAATAATAATTGATCATATTTACCAAGCTAAATCATTGTGTGGAGTCTTTAATAATACAGACCAGATCAGATGTGATCAGGCAGTCATATATTCACATGTATGTAAATGTATTATTATTAATACTATGATTAAAGTTGAACCATGCAAATTTGTTTGGAACGAACAAGTGGACCTTTGTGCCTCTTGGTCCCACTGAAGTAGCTCTCAGTCTCAAAAAGTTTGGTGACCCCTGCATTAAAGTATTTCTTCTCCTTGAAAACTGTTTTCTTTTTAAGCATTAAGATTTTGGGAAGATGTTGTACCAGATTATCAGTGACACTGACCACAGCAATCTATGAATACAAGCCAAACTGAAATTTAAACAATATTTAGAGGGGACCTATTTTGCAAAATTCTCATTTTGCCACTTGTCATTATTTGTCGTCTATTGTACTGCAGATTGAACACATTACATTTTTTAACAAGAGTAATGAGTATCACTGTTGTACTGATTAATAGTAGTATTAAGACTACTAAATAAAATACATGCCATTTAAATCAATATTATTGTTGATTATTCTGCATAGTATATGCATGCAGTTTGGATAAACTTCCCTCTGTACATTTTGCATTCTATTTCACTGTAACTTTGCCGACCCCCCCAAAATTGCTCTTAAAAAATTTCCCTGTTTATGGTCCCCCCCAATAATGAGATGAAATCTACGCCCTTGAATACCCCCTGTTTTATTGATGGGAGGGGTTGTTTCCCTGTAGAGGGCGTTGGGCTCCCTGTAGAGGGCATTGGGCTATGTAGTGGCCAATCTTACCACAATAAAGACAACACCCAGATCTCATACGTCGCTGTCTCTCCTCGGGTGACAGCCTTGTGCGGCCTATTTGCATAGGCTCCGGTTCCTCCTCAAAGTTAGAGAAGACTTTACTCTGAAAAGTCGGGTTTGACCGGAAACCGGAAGTGGATGGACGCTGGGACTTGTAGTCCCTCTCCTTGCCCCTTTCGTTGAAGCGATTATCGACTCTAATCGCCAAGTTTATCAGTTCATTAAGAGAGTTGGGTTCGTCTCTCAGAGCGAGTTGATCCTTGACTCTGTCAGACAGGGAATTTAAGAAAGTACCTCTGATAGCGAGATCGTCCCAGCGAGTCTTCGCCGCCATGATGCGGAAGCGTATTGCGTGCTCCGATACCGGCTTCCTTCCTTGGCGGAGGTTCAACAGATGTTTGACGGCATCCTCCTGCTGCAAAGGGTGGTCGAAAATCATCGAGAAGTCCTCGAGGAACTCAGGAAAGGTTAGTAAGTCAATATCATTTGAGGATAAGTGCGCTGTAGCCCAGCTAAGAGCGTCACCTTTTAACTGACTGATCACAAAAGCTATTTTAGCGGCGTCCGTGGGATATGTACGAGGGGCTCTAGTAAAAGCCAGACGACATTGAAGAATGAATCCTGCATAGTGATCAGGGTTACCACTAAAAAACTCAGAAGGCCTAAACACAGGCTCGGTTGAAGGTGTTGTTGATCCAACAGTAGCATTAACAGAAGAAGGCCCAGGTTGAGCGGCCCGTGGGGCAGAAATAAGTTGTGAGAGTTTTTGATTAGCATCAAACATCATACCTCCAAGTTCTCTGAGGTTGGATTGGTTAGTTAGTTGTTGGGAAGCCATCTGTTGCAGTCTGGTTTCCAATAAGTCCAGTCGTGAAGTCTGGGGGTCCGTAGCCCTCTGAGAAGGTTCTCCCCCAGTCGCGTTCTGGGTCTGTTTGTTTGGCTGAAGCATTTCTGTCAAGGTAGCAATATCAACCCAGATGAACGGACTGGAAGAAAACAGATTCAGGGGTAAAACAAACGATGATTTATTTATAATGGCAATGTTATCCACAGGGAGGGGGAAGCACGGGTGGAGCGTGGAGGTGGAAGATCTCACTGGAGGTATCTTGATATCCAAACTTCCAAGTTCAGCACAGGAGGTCCACAGAGCAGCCAGGAGTCCAAGACGTTTGGCACAGATGGACCAGGGTCTGTAGTGTCACGAAGAAAAAATCACAAGGGTAAGAATAAGAACTACAAGGATTAACACCAAGAGGCTGGAAGCACTAGTACCATAAAGTAGGTATGCTTCAGCACTGAATGAAGCCAGCCAGCAGTCTTAAGTAGTCCTGGTGGTGATTAGTGGAGATGGCCGACAGCTGTGACTCCTCAACCTCAGGAAATCTGTAGGCAGCAAAACAGGAAAAACCCCACAAAATAAAAATAAAATTAAAATAAACACTGCAAAATATCACATCATGCTGATGCTGATATGTTTTCTTGTTGCTGTGTTCATCTGTGTTCATCTGTGACCATCTGCTCATACAAACTCATGTTCGTGCTGCTGTTTATTCCCACTATATTAGGCTTAGTGTATTACTAGTTGATGTTTTTCTTAGTTAGTTCTCGATGTTATTACTGTTTTTCTCTTTCATTTGTTGTTGGATGTAACTGGGACCTCGTGTACATAATCTCGTTTTCATCTCATGTACCACATGCGGTGCAAATGACAATAAAGACTCTCTGACTCTGACTCTGACTCTGATAAACATGGATTTGAATACAGTATATAAATTTGGTCAAATTGAGGAGGGAATGACTGAGCCAGCTGAGGAGTGCTGTGAGTTTTCATTGGATTAGCGTGATGTCCTTCAAAAACTTCAACAAATGTGATGTCACGGTCGACATAATTTATTTAAAATATATATATTTGGATCATGACAGGCCTGACAGGTCCATAAATGCGTGTCGGCCCAGCGGGCAAGCGAATCTTTGTGCACCGCCGGGCCAGTTAGACGCTGCCGGAAACACCTGTACTTACAAAGATATTTTTACTTTATTGCACTTACTGCTAAAAAAGGTCACAACACTCCTTGTACAATACATACCTCTTCCTCAGTGAACTGCTTGTGTCTGGATGCTGGATGCAGAAAATGGGGCAGGTTCAGACTAGCTTCCCTTTTTCCACCTCTGACTTGACATCAAACCCTTTGTCAGCAAGGAGTTGTTGGCCAGTTGCTGCTGTAAAACAAAAAGTATTAATTCATATTTGACAATAAACAAAACAGTCTTGTGTATAGTTAAACTGTATGCTTATACACATTGATGACAGGATTGCTTTTTTTTCTGTGACAGCATGTCACCGATGCTCCCAGCAAAACTGTGCGAATAACTTACAGAAACAGAGAAATGGCTAGAAATGTTTTTAAAGTCAGACCTCAAATAATGTTAATACAACATGTTTGTCTTGTGGAAACTACTACTGTATATTTTTTCAACGCAGAAAGAGTTCAAATGATGACAGCTAACAGTGCAGTGGTCTGTTCATTTTTAGCATTTTTGATGCTATTTTATTCACCTGTAATTTCTTCAGGGGGGTTGAAGGAAGAATCTCTTTGCATGTCGCAGGTTGAAACAGGTTGAAACTTCAACACAGCCAGTGGACAGGTACAGAGAGGTCTCGTAGAAGTAGCTAGCTGCTAGCTTAGCAACTGTCCAGTAGCATTCTGCTGCGGGAGGTTGTTCTCCATTTTGTCTGTTTCCCATATCCAAGATGTAATGTTGGAACGTAATCCACGGAGCTTGGACCATTAATGGCCATGCCAGATAAAAAAAATGACGATTACACAAGTTGCTGCTTTGTGTCGGGGTGAAGTCCTGCCGGCGAAGCGCTTGAAGCCACATCTTCCTTCTTTTAGTCACTATACTCGACTTTCCTAGAGGGACTTGGTAAAACGAACAAGTCTCACCTTTTTCTTTTACTCGTTTACGTTGCCTGGAACAATTATAAACACAATAAAAGTCATATTTCCCACCGCAACCGTTGGCAGTAATGAATACACCAGAATAGTATTGACGCCAGTGGCGGTTCTAGACCAGTTGTACTGGTGGGGCCAAGCTGGGGCCAGAGGTTTTGTCAGAGGGGCACGTTCATCAGATGAACGTTGTTACCTGTATATAATTTTGGACTGAGAAACTGAACCAAGACTTCACCTAACGGTTATTTTCATTATCATTTTATTTGCTTATTAATATATTTTATTCAGTCAATACAAATACTGTGTAAAATGATTTATATTTTTCTCATTTGATTTTTAAACTATTTTCTTTGGTTACAATGGTTAACCACTGCTTAAAAAAATATAAGAGTCAAGTAAGATTTCGAATCTGTCTTTTTCTCTGAGATGAACTTCAACAAAGACAGATTTGAAATCTTACTTAACTGTTAGATGAAGTCTTGGTTCAGTTTCTCAGTCCAAAATTATATACAGGTAACAAAATTGGCTGCCCTACTATCACAGCAACTGTATTCTGCGATTTTGATTAATACAAAATCGTAGAATTTCATGATTTCTGGCATCATGATTTCTGGCAAACTGATCTGGTTTGCCAGAAATCATCAAAATATGTTTGTATTCTGCATCTGTCTGTTAGCAAAATATCTTATGAACAACTGAACAGATTTTGATTAAACTTTCAAGAAGTACATCCATGGTGTTGGTCTGTTAGCAAAATATCTCATGACCCTCTGGACAGATTTTGAGAAATCTTTCAAGAAATAATAAACGGATGTTTCTTTACTGCTGATTAACTTTTGGATATATTTGAATTGAAGATGGCTGCAGCAGGCAATTGAAATAAGCCAAACTCAAAAATGGTTATAATTCAGTTAATTTTACAGATATGGAGTTAAGTGGTTGTTTGTTTAAAGTTATTTAAAGTTATTTTATATATTCTTTTAAATAATGGGGTGATATAAGATTTTTTTCTTCTTTCTGCACTCTTTTCATTCAGATGAATGTTTTATTTTGTCTCTTTTAAATGAATGAATAAATAAATAAAATAAAATATTAAATAGCTTTACATCTGCTAAGTTCTTGGCATAAACCAACACAGACATGTTCCTGTTTTTAGTGTTTTACATGCTTTATATTGTAGCTGTATTATGATATGATGCGAAGCCACGGAGCTCCCAGGCAGAAGCTGAAACAGCTGCCGTAATCAGAGCCCCCAATCCGGCATGAAAAAGAAAAACACACCGCTGGCTGAAGCCCTGAGATAGATGGAATGTCCGGCCGGCGTAAAACTAACTTGACCGCGGTTTAATGTGACGCAGATGTGTTCATATAGCTCTGCAAACATTGAACGTTGTTGTCTTGCGGTGTTGAGTGTAATATTTCCACACAACGCACATGTTACGATGAAAAGTCGGCTAGCTGCTAGCTAAGATGCTACGTGACTCACCAGTGTTGTCCGATCTTGCGACAGAAACAAGCGTCCAGCGTAAACAATCCATAACGTGACCAGCTCCATGTAAACAATCCATAACGTGACCAGCTCCATGTAAACAATCCATAAACAAACGACCCGCTCTTTCAAAACGATGCCAAAACAAACCCAACAGAGTACTCAGTCAGCCCCTCACGCTTGTAGCTGCCTGCAAACTATGAACTGGATTTCCTGAATGTGAGGCGGGTCTTGTTACTCTGGGTTCATGAGACACGCCTCCGTTCAGGAAATCCATCCCATAGTTTGAAGCCAACGTGCATCATGGGTTGGATCGATACGTAAACAAGGCTGGTATCGGCATAGACGTTCTATATATGATATCTATGGGTATCGGTATGTGCCATGAGCATTGGTTCCGCTTCTGCTCGGAGGACGGGCCACAGGGCGGGCCAGGGTCCATCATACACGGGCACGGGCCCGTGCGGGCCCGTGTGTAGAACCGCCAGTGATTGACGCGTCACCCCCCAACTTCCGGAAAATTCTGGAAAAATGCGAGTGCGCATGCGCGATGACGTCAACTGATAAAAGGTATATTAGGCTAACACCCCGTGAGCCATGAGGGAGGGGGGGAAGATGGCCCCCGCCCTTTATGTCGGCTGGAAGAACAGAGGGGGCCGTTCTGCTGCTGTTACTGTGTTTGTTGTTGTTGTTGTTGTTTTTTGTGAGTCAAAAAGACAGAGAGGGGCTGTTTTTTTAACTTTATTCGTGCTTATGTGTAACGACATATTTGACTTTATGTCACTCACAGCAGAAAGAACATGATTTGTGTCTAAAACAGAATCACCAGCTTTTTGTACCGTGCTGAAAACAAAGTCTGGACATGAAAAGATCATTTCCTGTACCGCGTGGACGGGTGACTGTGTAAAGTTATGAAGCCGACATGGTTCATCAGGCACGCTTCTGTTTGGTGTCCCGATTTGCTGAGGAGGTTCTGTACCGGTCCGCCTGACGGGGAACAAATTTGTTCTTACTCTAGGCGTGTGTAGAGGCAGGGCTGCCGACTTGGGACCCGAAGGACACAGGTTCAAACCCCGGCCCAGGCCACTACACACCTTGGGGTGTCTATGAGTGCACACCTATTTCCCCAGCTCCCCGGTTGCTTTCTATGGCTGTTCACTGCACCACCTGGTGGTGGTTGGGTTAAATGCAGAGACGAATTTCGTCTTGTATGGGAAACATACACAGATGACAGAAATGTGACATTTATTTACATTATTTATTTATTTGGTCCGAGGTGGAGCCGACGGTGGTCTCTGCCGGTGCTCTACCTCGTATACGGGCCGCTTTTGCGGTGTGGCACGTGTAGCTGAGTGGTGTCGAGGCTACGGTGCTCTGCTCCCAGCTGACTCCCTGGGGGGGGCGAAGGCTCTCCTGGGGATGCCTACCCGGAGAGCTTCAGCCTGTTTGCGCCTCTGGTCCAGCCTGGTCTGAATTCGATCCAGCGCTTTTCCAAAAAGCCCCGTCGGTTCTATCGAATGGTGGAGAAAATGAATTTTCTGTCCCTCTGGGAGGTCAGTTAGGGTCATCCACAGATGGCGAATTGCGATGACCACCTCAGCCATTCCTCTGCCCTGTGCAACAGCTGCCGTCCCCATCATGCGGAGCACAAAGTCTGTTGCCCTGCGGGCTTCATCCAACAGCTCGGCAGCAGCTTGCTTGTCTGACGTTACCTGGAGCTCCTGCAGTTTTTCAGCCAGGTATGCCTGCATCATGGCGGACGCGTTCATCGCATGCGCCGCAAGACCCTGAGCTCTGTAGCATTTCTCGAGCAGAGAAGCCGAGGCTCGACAGGCCTTGCTGGGGAGAGTTGATTTTGTCCCGGATGACTTGGGAGCCAGATGAGATGCTAGCGTGTCCTCAATTTGAGGCACATTGGCTATTCCCACTTCATCCATCCCGTCCAAGTCGAGAAACTGCGAGAGGGACAACAGCATGGGAGCCCTGGGCTGAGACCAGGTGCGAGTCAGCTCCGTGAGGAAGTCCGGGAAGACGGGCATCCTTTGCCTCATGGCGGCCTGCTGCTTTGAATAAAAATAATTCCCTGCCAACCTCGTGACTTGTTGACGAGGTAGAGGTGGAGGCCATGGGATCTGTAGCGCGTCCTTTGCTCTGTGACACAAGTCGAACAGAGCAGGGATGGAAAAGTCCGTCTCCGAGAGCATAGGCACCGGGGTGCGGGAGAGGTCTTCTCCCTTTTCCCCGTACGTCAGCGTTGTCCGCAGAAAATTCACCTGAGGCTGAAACCGAGATCTCGTCCTCGTTCATCATGCCTCGAGTGTCAAACTCGACAGTTAAGTCCACAATGGGGGCCAGCACATCTGGGCTGTCGCCCCATTCGACTCGGGTGCTGTCGTCCAAATCCATGCTCTCGAGCTCCGGCGTGGGAGTCAGAGGCTCAGTAGTGTCCGGGTCTGCTGGCGCCGCAGCAGCCCCCATAGCCTTGGTGACGAAGTCTGCCCGGTGCCTCCTCACTGCCTCCAGCATCTGGCTGCAATGTGGGCAAGACTCGGGTGCGTCCAGCGCCATGTTTGCGTGCAACATCCCCAAGCAGATGAGACAGGCCTCGTGGGTGTCCGTCGCTGAGAGGGAAATACCACATTCGCTGGGGCAAGCGCGCGAGGTTGGACTCGCTGTCCTGCTGGTCTTTTTTTGGAAGTCTTGTCTTTCGCTTTACTTTCTCCGGAGGCATGTCCGAGATAAGACGAGTGAGTCCTTTCAAGATCTTTTTTCTTATTATTTGAGATGTCTTCTCCGTCGCGTTGCTTTCGCTGGCTAGCCTTGCTACGAATTAGCAGAGGTAGCGGTGTGACGCAGTTAGCGCCGTCGAGCGAAGCAGTCTGCTAAAAGAGGAGAAGAAAAAACTTTGAGGTTAAGGAAAAATGTGCCGGACTAGCTTTCACTAGCCCAGCAGTACACAGGAATAATTCTCTGTACGCTCTGTGTAGGGAGCAAGCTCACCTCTGGTCGAGCGATGAGGCAACAGAGAAGTCCCGCGAAGAGAGAGAGTTCAGGTTTAAGCGAGATGAAGGGCAATAAGAGAAAGATGGATGGGCGTCAGCGGCTTAAGTACGCAGAGGGTGGGGCCTCTGGCGCGACGCTGACGCTCCTGCCGTAAAGGCGTGATTGTATTTCTTCAGGTACACTGCGCGGGGCGCAATTTCCCATAGTGATATGTTGCACCAAGTGACAAGACTGATAAGGGAACCAATATGTGTGCTGAGCCCCCTTCTGTTCACTCTGCTCACATATGATTGTACAGCCACACATCCAGGCTGTCATATTGTTAAGTTTGCAGATGATACAGCTGTGGTGGGATGCATCACAGATAATGATGAATCCAGCTACAGACAGGAGGTGGAACATCTGGAGAGCTGGTGCAAAGAGAACAACCTTCACATGAATGTGAAGAAGACGAAGGAGATGATTGTGGACTTCAGAAGGAACAAACACACCCACACCCCACTGTATATAGGTGGATCTGCGGTGGAGGTGGTCTCCAGCTACAAGTACCTGGGTGTACACTTGAATGATAACCTCAGCTGGAGCAACAACACCACCAGCCTGATCAAGAAAGGACATCAAAGACTCTACTTCCTCAGACGGCTGAGACGAGCTGGTCTGAGAAGCTCAGTCCTCACCTCGTTCTACAGGTGTGCAGTGGAGAGCGTCCTGTGCTCCAGCATCAACGTGTGGCATGGAGGCTGCACAGTTGCAGAGAGGAAAGCTCTACAGAGAGTGGTGAAGGCTGCACAGAAGTCTGTGGGAGTCAGTCTCCCCACCATCACAGACATTTACACCTCCAGATGCAGAAAAAGAGCCACCTGCATCATGAAAGACCTCACTCACCCAGCACACTCACTCTTTGCACCACTCCCCTCGGGACGGAGGTTGAGGAGCATCAAATGTAGAACCACTAGACTGAGGAACAGCTTCTACCCTGAGGCTGTCAGACTCATGAATAAATAAATAATAAGAATAAACACTGCAAAATGTCACATCATGTTGATACTGATCTGTTTCTTGTTGCTGCGTTCATCTGTGACCATCTGCTCATAATGACTCATGTTCGTGCTGCTGTTTATAATGATGTTTTTCTACTACATTAGGGCTTAGTGTATTACTAGCTGATGTCTCTCTTAGTTAATCCTAGATGTTATTATTGTTTTTCTCTTGCATTTGTTGTTGGATGTAACTGGGACCCTGTGTACATAATCTCGTTTTCAACACATGTACTACATGCGGTGCAAATGACAATAAATTCTCTCTGACTCTGACTCTGACTGAATATTGCATTTTTCAGCTACAAAGTAAAATGGTAAAATTACATTATTCCTTTGACATTTAAAAAAAGGGTACCACTTCACAATAAGGCTCCCCTTATACAGTAGATGCTAATAAAAAGTTTATAGATACGTTATTAATTCCTCTATAAACATTTCATAAATCATTAATAATCATTTATTATGCGTTAAGGGTGACAGAAACAAAACTGGCCAGTTTATTGCCAAATAGTGAGCCAAATCTGACACCTATAAATTTCATCTAGAGTTGTTAGATTAAACATTTCAGACTAAGTTACTACCTTAAGAAAAATAAGCATTTGTAAACCTATTTTTTTAGGATATAATATTAGCTGTAGATACTTATAATGCAGTGATAAAGTACAATATTATATACGCTTAAGAAATAGGTTTACAAATGCTTATTGTGCTTACAAGGTAGTGACTCTGCTGTCTTAACAACTCTAGATGAAATATACAGTACAGTATAGTTAAACATATTTGACTCACTATTTGGCAAGAAACGGGTCAGTTTGGGCTCTCTGTCACCCTTAATTAATGCATGATAAGCAGTTATTAATATTTTTTTAATGTTTATAGAGGAATTTATAACGTATAAACTATTCATTAGCCATCTATGATGTGTGCCTTGTTGTAAATTGGTAACAAAAGAAAAAATCGGTGTATGAGATTTGGAAATCATAACATTTAGTTTTTATTTATAATTTACACCGTGTCCCATTTCTTTCAGAATTGATTACCGTATGTATAATGTATATGAGTTAAGAAAAGGAAGTAGAAAGGTTTTGGAGTTCCAGGCAGTCATTGCATTGGATCCCTTCCACATCTTTTCAGAAATGTTCTAGTATTTGTTTTGTGTACTCAGGGATGGCAATATGATGTAATTTTATGGTAACTGGGATGCTAAGATGTGCAGCTTTAAAAGTTGTTGAGCTAACAGACTCACTGCTCTTTGAATTGAAAAAGCTCCACGGATGAAGAGTGAAACGTCTTCTGTTACAAATAAAGTCCAGTTGTTTTCATGAGTCCTGACACATTTACCAAGTCATTCACATAAAAACTTTAACTATTACATGCAGTGTTCACTCCGTGCAGACCGAATTAGGCAAAGGGACCTTCTCCTACTCTGCTTCTGTTTCCTGAAATATCTTGCAATAAGATCTGAAGCTTTCAACTTTGACCTCTCTAATTGGCTTTAAACATCCGTTATTGCCTTACAACTTAGCTGTTTTTGTTTTATTTTTAATACCATTTTCTTTCACTTGTTCTTCTCAATTTGTATGCTTTCTTTTATGATTTTCTGCTGTTGTCTTCATTGTCTACTGTTGTCATCACTCTTTATTAACATCAGGTCTGTCTGTTTTCTGTCCATTTGAGTATTCTGAGTACCGTACTCATGTAAAGTTGTAACTTCCAAATCTCTAGCTGCAGTCTGTATTGCATCCTCAATGCAAATTAGCAGAATTCCTGATCGGGCAAAAAAGAGGTTTTTTTTTTTGTTTTGTAGATCATGATCTGTAAAATATGTGTACCAAAGTTATAGGGTGTATATAAGTACTCTTGGCTTTTGCTACCTTTTTCAGGACCATTTCTGATTTAGTCACCAACTGTGTCTGGACAAATAGCTCTTCTAGGAACCAAAGTCCAGTTCTAATACAGTGAAACCTTATTTTTGGGTTAGGTGTTACGTTTACAGCTGAGGTGTGAACTGGGTTTAGGTTTAGGGTTATGCATGCACTGATTTTGGCAAGATTTAGAGTTTGATTCTGGCAATGTTTAGAGATCTTTATTCAAGGTTACAATCCCAAAAAAATGTTTAAGCCAAAAACAACTGGACTTTATTCTGAAGCTCAAGATGTTTCACATCTCATCCGAGTAGCTTTCTCAATTCAAAGAACAGGCAGTGTTACAAAGCACAGCTGCACAAGTTGGTACATTGGCATTCGCAAACATCTGGCTGGCACTACTCCATCGCGGCACCTTAAGCAGCATCCTCATGCCATCATTGTATGCCACCTGTAGTTTATGCATACTGCTCTTTCTGTAATGCCGCCACAGGTGTGCAGTGTACATTGGGGTACAATATGTTTTGAAGAGTGCAGTTTTTACAGACACTGAGCACATAGAGAACCTCCGAAGAAGCACATTAGCTTGTACATATTGCATACAACGCTGCCTGTAAATGTCCCTGTCATCAGACAGGTCAGCGGTTATGTAATGTCCCAAGTATTTCACCTCCTCACTGACATGGAGGATGTTGCCAGACAGAGTGAAGTCAGGGAAAGATAACTTGGTGTCCTCTTTGCTCCTGATAATCATGACGATACTTTTTATTGCATTATATTTGATGTCAAAGTCCAGTCCATACTGCGAGCAAACTCTTAACAGTTGCTGCAGACCAGCACTATATGGACAAAATATAACAAGATCATCAGCATACATCAGGTGGTTGATGGTTCTATTACCAACCCAACAACCAGTCCTACATTGATTCAGCAGTTTAGATAAATCATCCATATACACGTTAAAAAAGCAAGGAGACAAAATGCTGCCTTGTCGCACACCATTACTCACATAAAAAGACGATGAAACAGATTTTCCCCATTTTACACACATAGACTGGTGAGCATACCAATACACTAAGATTCTTAAAAGATATTTTGGTACTCCTCTTTCATGCAATTTATGAAACAATTTCCCATGGTTTACATAATCAAACGCTTTTGAAGCATCTATAAAACACGTAAAAATTGTGGTATTATGCCTATTGTATAGATCCAAGATCTCCTTGAGAGCAAAAATGCACATATCAGTGCCAAGGTTTGGTTTGAAGCCAAACTGATTATCGGATGTCAGGAGAAACTTCTCCATTCTGTTTAACATAGCTCTCTCCAAGACCTTTGATAAAATACTGGCTAGAGCTATAGGTCGATAGTTGTCTTTGCTATTTATCTTACCAGCCTTATTCTTAACAATAGGCACTAAAATCACAGACAGTATAGAATCTGGTAAAATGCCATGAATTAAAAACCCAGTAAAACAAATGGCAAGCAAGGGAAAAAGTTTCCTGCTTGCAAATTTTAAATGCTCTGCGGATATCTTATCCGCGCCACATGCCTTATTATTTTTCAGCTTCATAACAATATCCACAACTTCTTGTGCAGAAATAGTAACATCTTCATGTTTGTCTATGTCGTTCATCACAAAGGGATTACTTTTATTACGGTTAAACAGTTCATGATAGTGTTCCTTCCATAATTGCATAATTTCATCTGGTCCATTTGCACCATCAATGTTTGTTGGCAAGGAGGTTTTTACATTATTGACTCTTTTAATTTCTTTCCAGAATTCTGTAGGACTGTTATGTTGTAATTTCATTGCAAGTGACTCAGATTTAAGTGCGTTTTCATTCCTCTTAATAAATCGTAAAACATATTTAAAATTAGCATTTGTCCTCTTCTTAAAGTCAAATACTGGACCATGTGTAGGTTTGCCTGATTCAGCCCACAGTTTAAAAGCCCTTCTGGCTTCAGCATGAAGTTCTTTTGCATATTCATTCCACCCTGGCTTGGCTTGATGCTTTTTAGTTTTGTGCAAAGATCTACTTGAGATAAGAAGTGATTTTAACACTTCCTCATATAGTGAGCACAACTCTGTGCCATGTTGCGTATTTTTGCAGTTCATGTCCGAACATCTCACTGCACTTTTTGGCAAAACAATATTATTCAACAAGGTTTCAGACTGGGTGCAGTATAGATTCAGCTCCTGCTCATTCAGATTGTCCCAATTTATTTTTCCTTCTCGCCTGTCATTGTTCTCAGGCAAAAGGGCTGGTAGATTGCCCATATCGATAGACAAGGAGACAGGGATATGATCAGATGTTGCAAATTCATAATTAATCCTGATGGTCTTTAAAGAGGTATGTGCATCCTCCGTGCAGATACAATGGTCCAACCACGATGTTGTGTGCCAAGCCTCACTAATGTAAGTGTAGCTATCTACAGGCAAGAGCACTTCACTGGAGAGGATCAACTTATTGCTGGAACAAAATTGCTTTAAGTGATTGGTAAATAATGACTTACAATCTGTCACATCAGCATTCATATCCCCCACAATAAAAAAAACAAGTGGATGGATTGTCCTGAATAAATGACACAATATATACCAGCCTATTAAGATATTCATCTTCATTCTCTGGACTTTCATAAGGTGTATATATATTCAGTATAATGAACTTTTTATCCCTGAAGCTGAACTCTATTCCTATAGCCCAGTCAACATCCAGTCTAATCACTTTAATCAGCTGATCGTACCTTTTATGCCACAACACTGCCACGCCCCCAGAAATTCTGCCCCGCACTAACTTAGTGCTAAAGTCAGTGGTTGATTCACCTGCACCATAAAAGTCTTCATGCAGGGAGTTGAGTCTGTCCAAGTCCTGTTTAGATAAAAAAGTCTCTTGAACGCACAAAACATCACATTTTTTCAGAAGTTCATCCACCACAAGACGACGTGATTTATCTGCCTCTGTTTGACCAACGCGCACCCCACGCACATTATATGACACAACATTAATGCTCATTTATGCTGTGGCAGTTTGTTCCGTGCTAGTGCACGGCTGCTCTCCTGAAGCGTCAGGTGTAATCACAGGTACAGAGCGTTGCAGCTCAGCCTCGCCCCCTGACACGAGTGCAACATTGTCCCTGTCAGCTCTGGGTTTGCGTGCCTCAAAATAACGGCGAACATTAACCCCCGTTGGCCAAAGTTGTGGCTCGTACATCTCAGACAGTTCATTGCACTCTGCTGTGACCTGGAATGAGCTACATCTATTGTGACTCGAGTCGATCTTCCGACACGTCACATGTTTCTCCAGTTTCTCAGAGAGATAAGAGGACAGCGTGCCAGCATCAAGCTTCGGAGAGAACCGAGTTGCAAACACACTCACCAGTTTGGTTCTAATCACTGGGATGTTGTCATCGGGTCCAGTTCCAAATATGCCAACATTTCTCCGTGGCTCCTTTTGTGGACGCGTGTTACGCTGCGCTGCTGCGTTTGGAGGACGCGCAGGCTTTTTCACTGCTTTCCTCACAACAGTGCTCCATGATGGAGACTCGGACAGCGCTTCCTCACGCTGTCCCGGTGGCTCCGGTGCCAGCTCCGTCCGAGCTGGTGCAGCCGCTCCGTCCATCCGTGCAGGTTGGGCAGGTGCTGACGCTCCACCCATCCGTACAGGTGGCGCAGGTGCATCAGCTCCATCCATCCGCCCAGGTGGGCTGCAAAAGCTCTCAACAGCAGCCAACCTGCAATCCATAGCTGCAGTACATGCACCAAGGTTTTCACTCACGCCTGTTTGAGTCTTCATGGCCTCCCTCAGACTCAACACTTCCCTGCTCAGCTGCTCCACTCGGCTGAGCAGAGCCATGTTGCCAAACCCGACAGGTGGTAGCTCATCCAGGTAGTGTGAGACAAACCTGGGAATGTTCTCTCCACATTCATTAAGCACCTTTAGGCAGTCTTTAACATTATTAATGTCCTTCTGGGAGCCTTTGTGCCTGACGCAACGTATAGAAGTCGTGCAGAGATCAAATAGTACACGCTTGGACTCTTCAATCCACTCCAATGAGAAATTGTTTGACACCAACAATACAATTTCATCTTGTGACAGAGTTCTCATTTTGATGGCAATAAAGTTTAGAAGTTCATCCTCTATGATAACTTTCCCATCTGTTGTTTTATATACAAGAATCTCAGATTTTGTTTGTGAGCCAGCAGCTCCTCCAACACGGAGTAAACCTAAGTTTACTGCAGCTCCTCAGACTGACGAAGTATTTTGGATTAAAGATGAAACGTTTCAAGAAGTTGTTTTGTTTCTTATTTTTAACATGTCCAGAGGACCTGACAACTTTGTTAGATCCCCTCTCCTAAATGCTCCAGGCTCATTGCAAACACTACCATTTCTGGATGTCTCAGAGGCATAAAAGTGACAAAATAACTTTGACAATGCATGTTGCCTTCAGTTTTACTTAAAGTGAGATTAAACCCAGGTTGAGACAGTAACTCCATCCATCCATCCATCTTCTTCCGCTTATCCGGGGTCGGGTCGCGGGGGTAGCAGCTTAAGTAGGGAGGCCCAGACTTCCCTCTCCCCAGCCACTTGGAGCAGCTCCTCCGGGGGAATCCCAAGGCGTTCCCAGGCCAGCCGAGAAACATAGTCCCTCCAGCGCGTCCTGGGTCTTCCTCTGGGTCTCCTCCCGGTGGGACATGCCCGGAACACCTCACCAGGGAGGCGTCCAGGAGGCATCCTAACCAGATGCCCGAGCCACCTCAACTGGCTCCTCTCGATGTGGAGAAGCAGCGGCTCTACTCCGAGTCCCTCCCGGATGACTGAGCTTCTCACCCTATCTCTAAGGGAGAGTCCAGACACCCTGCGGAGAAAACTCATTTCAGCCGCTTGTATCCGAGATCTTGTTCTTTCGGTCACAACCCAAAGCTCATGACCATAGATGAGGGTGGGAACGTAGATCGATCGGTAAATTGAGAGCTTTGCCTTTTGACTCAGCTCTCTCTTCACCACGACAGACCGGTACAACGCCCGCTTCACTGCGGACGTTGCACCTATCCGCCTATCGATCTCACGCTCCAGTTTTCCCTCATTCGTGAACAAGACCCCGAGATACTTAAACTCCTCCACTTGGGGCAGGACCTCCTCCCCGACCCGGAGAGGGCATGCTACCCTTTTCCGGCTCAAGACCATGGCCTCGGACTTGGAGGTTCTGTTCATAACTTTTATGGACAGAATTTCTAGGCGCAGCCAAGGTGTTGAGAGGATCCGTTTTGGTGACCTTAGAATCGCTTCTCTGTTTTTTGCAGATGATGTGGTCCTACTGGCTTCATCAGTTCGTGATTTACAACTTTCACTGGAGCGGTTTGCAGCCGAGTGTGATACGGCCGGGATGAGGATCAGTTCCTCCAAGTCTGAGATGGTAACTCCTCCTTCCAAAATCTCCCTGAAAATGGGCGTGTCGAGAGACAAGGAAGGGTGGAGGTAGAGTTGTGCTTTTGTTCACGCCTCCACCTGCAACAACCTAAAACAAATTAAACCTCTAGCCAACAACATACACCAAGCAACAACAAAGAATAAACATGTAGATGTATTTATCTATTCCACCCATTCCATCCAAAACCAAAGGCCTAAAACAATGAAAATGAAAAGAAAAATAAAACCGCTTGTCAGGAGTGAAATTGTAAAGGATTATGAGGAGGTCAATATTAATACTGACCTCTTTACCTTAATTAATTTACTTATTCAGATTGAATAGTAATTTCACGGATTCTTTTCTTTTTCAGTTTACCCAATATTTCTGTGATCTTTATGATGGATAAATAAACAGAGCTATAGAGTGACAATGGACACGTTAACTTAGTTGGTATGCCAGGCGACACTACCATTTATTTAAAATAAATCACTAAATTAACACCATTACACTTGATTGATATGATTTCACTTTCTTTCAATTTGATACGTCAGCACACTTAAATTCAACACAACAGACTTCAATACTGGATGTTAACATATTTAGTCTGTGGGCTCTTTAGCTTAAAATAGTTTCCAGCTTAGAATTTGAGGGAAAGGAGAGGAGGAAAGATTTAAGAAGAATTGGGAGGTTGAGAGAGGAAGTTTATCTTGCACTTATGAAACCAGATGACACTCTTCCATACGCGTCCAGCTAAGATATCATCACACCTCCAGCAAGCAAACAGCGGCTCCTTTACCTTAAGACGTCCGCCTCGGTTCTGGTAAAGAGCTGTGATCAGCTTTGGACTGACGAGTCGTCGGTCCCGCAAGTCCAAGCTGGATTCCACACGTGTTTACCTTGTCGGTGTCGGTGATACTCGCTTTCGTCGGCAGAAGCCGTGGCAGTCGTGGTTTTTGGCTCAAGATAACTTATTCCAGGAAGGAATAACAAAGTTTTGAGCTTACGCTCATTCGACGTGGACTCATAACAGCAGGTTATCCGTCCTTAGCTGAAGACGAAGGTCGTTAGCTCTTGACCAAACGTACCCCAGCTCTTTGGGAAAGGTTCACATCTCTTTGAAGTTCCCAGAAACTCTGACGTTCCAGCCCCAGCTTAGAACTTAGTAAGGAACAAAGAGAGGAGTGAGGCTTGTCTCTTTTTCATTGGTCCACTTGTTATCACTATTCAAGGTGAAATTCAGCGCAGAGAAGGAAATTGTTTAGGAAAAGTATCTGAGTGAGAGACTTTCAGACGCTAGATGAGAGTTTTAGCTTAAACTCGACAAAAACAATTTCAGTGTAAGTCAGTTTGACATTTTTGCTGAACTTTGACACCTTTTCATTTGTAGAAATGACACATTGATGTTTCACATTTAAAGAATAACAGCATATAACATATATCATGAAAATGACAAAAGTTATTCTTTTGATTACATTAGAATAAAATCAAAGATAGAAATAGTCTCTTTTGATGACTATATTCTCAGATTACAACTAATGGAATGATTTTGTGGTAAATGTCTTGCTTTACTGAAAGGTCAGTAAAGGTCATCACTGGACAGTTCAAAAACCTTAGTTTGACCCTGGGTAGGTCCACTACAAAATGCAGCACTTCCATATAAGGTATGCACTTCTCATCTCTGCAAGGGATTGGCTCTGCTTGAACCACCTGTGTGACATCACACATGAGCAGACGTGTCACACATGAGCGTTTGCACAAATAAGAAAATTAAGGTGTAATCCACCAGTTCAACCCATAGAACTACCATAAACACATTTTTAGACCAAATATTGCCAAATATTGCCAATTTACACATATATGCACAATTATGTGAGAATAAACACAGCCGTGCTAGATAACATTTTAAACACATTCTAGGGAGTTTATCAGCTAAAATGTTAATTTTGGGTTTAGTCGCACTTTAAATCACACACTGACAGCCAAAATAACTACGACTTGGCTCCCACAGCTAAGCAACAGTCATAAAACATTATTAAGCTAATCTAAAAAAGCTAAGTCTGCTCCTCTGTACATTCAAAAAAACAAAACAAAACAAAGCAAAAAAAATTGTAGAAATGTTTTGTCTTTCGTCTGAAAGACATCCTCAGTCTGAGGAGCTGTACTCAGCTCAGTCTTATAAATAGCACCCTCTCACAGTGGATCAGCCAGTTGGCTGATGAGAGCCGAAACCAGCTGCTCATGTGATCAAGGAGGACCATCAGCCTAACGATGGATCTTTAGCACCCTGATGGTTGTTTGCTATTCACAGAGGGCTGAGTGATACTAGCAATAACAGCATTGTAAGAGGGGGACAGTTAAACCCGGAGGCCTCCACCCCTGTTTAAAGGACAACACCCACCGTGACAGTAACAATTCACCATATTGGACAATCACTGTAGTAGAATATGATGTCTATTTTCATTTTTGCATTTGGGCCAGGCGAGTGTAAAAAAAACAAAAAAAAAACAACGGAGTCCCGGAAACATCGGGAAACTTGGCCGAAGATTGCCGAAGTCCGGAACGACATAAATAAAGGATCCAGTCAGAAGGCAGGAGTGAGTTCGCCATGGAGGTTTATGAGAGTGAGAGTTAAAACTGCAGTTAAACTAGTGTCCTACGTGGATGCGCGATCTCTAAATATTTCCTGGTGCAGTTGTGGGTACAGCTGGACCAGCGCTTGGTTTTTATTTATTTTTTAGAACTTTTTAATAAGATATAACACCGCTGCGGTTAAAGCTGTCGGCTACCTTTTAATTCTCTATCTCCCGACCTGTCACTGTTTTGATTGACAGTCACGGGGAGAGAATAAAAAGCCAGCCGGCAGCTTCATGAAGAAATTAGTGAATTTGTCACGATCGAGCGAATTAAACTAGTGGATACGCGATCTCTAAATATTTCCTGGTGCAGTTGTGGGTACAGCTGGACCAGCGCTCTGTTTTTATTTATTTTTTAGAACTTTTAATGATATAACACCGCTGCAATAATGAAGCTACATTGATGCATGCTTGTTATAACTCTGCATGCATTCAAGGCGGATACTTCAGTGACGTCAATGCCCATATATGGAGAGGGGCAGATTTTCCCGGAGCTGCGGCTAAAATCTGCTATAAATCATGAAATAACACATTTAGCGTTATTTCTCTACAATATAAATAAACGCTCCTGTTTCATTATTTAATTAACTGCTAAATATTAATGGCGATGCAATTTGAAAACATGGTGGGTCATGTCCTTTAATGATGGACTGTTTCTTTTCACAAAGATGGCTTCCTTTACTCCTCTCTCAAACCATCGTTCCTCTCTATCAAGGATGTGAACATCTTCATTCCTGAAAGAGTGACCGCTGGCCTGGAGATGAGTGTGGACCTCTTACAATGCTGTTATTGCTAGTATCACTGAGCCCTCTGTGAATAGCAAACAACCAGCAGCGTGCTAACGATCCATCGTTAGGCTGATGCTCCTCCTTGATCACGTGAGCAGCTGGTTTCGGCTGTCATCAGCCAACTGGTCAATCCACTGTGAGAGGGTGCTATTTATACTTTTTTGAATGTCCAGAGGACCAGACTTAGCTTTTTTAGATTTTTCTTCCTGGATTATTGAGCATAAATCAGGGTATTATTAAGCTAACAGGTGTAGAATGGACTCCAGTGGTTAATCAGAGTACACGTAACAATTGCTTTTTGAGAGTTTCAGTAAAACTCATCCATTGGTTCCACAGAAAATAACTGAGACATGGCCAACAATAATTGCCTTCCAACCTTAATGTTGGGTTGTAACCAATTAAGAAAGTAACAATTACTAAAAACTGTTCTCTTTTATAGTGATGCATTTGTAATCAGTTGTGGATCAATCTCTTTCCTACCTTGTTAAAAATTAATTGTATGATGCATATTCATTATTAGAAGACATAAAGGAGTTTCAAAGGGCTCAAACCTTTTCCAGGCTTGTGGCTTTAATGAAGAATATGACATAAATCTAAAAACAGCAACAACAAAAAATGTGTAAAGTTAACAATCCTCTATGACTTTAAAGGACTTGTCAGCACACTTACATTACCAAACTGTGCAATAAGCAACAACAAAAGAACGCAGAATATACTGTGAAAACTGAGGTTTATTTATGTTATATTTGAAATTATGTTTGAAAATGATGTTCTGTTGTCCCTAAAGCGTTCTTTGTTCTATTGTTGGGTTGCCTGTTTATCAGATTGCATTGTTGGATTGGGGACAGGAAGACAGAGATAAATGGGATGGTTTCATTGCTGTTTTTGTTGCTAATATGCTTTTGTCACTCAAACGGTCTCTGTGGAAATGGAGGTAATGAGCACTCCTGTGTATAGAGATGGATTAAAGTTATTACACTGTGTTGGATAAATTATGCACATTTTTGGGGGGCTTCATTGTTCTTAAAATATACCTACCTACCCCATGCTGCTCCCAGGAAAGAAGTGAGCATCACTTTGTGTCCCTGAGGAATGTTTTTGTATGAGGATGACAGAAACACACAAAATCGTTCGCACATACACAAGTTTGATGGCAGCTGCAGAAAGCCTTCATTAAGTTTGGAGCACCAATTATCATTCCCACCATCTGGATGAGTGGTGCATGAAATGCTTTCTTGTCACTGAGAACAGAGGTGGAAAATAGCAGGTGATTTTCTATGTTTGGGTTTCATTTCTTGGTACACAACCTCCTGTTGGACATTTTGAACCAGCAGTTCCATCATCCCCTGACCGACGCCTCACAATCCTCTTCAGATCTGATGATTTTTATTTATTTATTTTTTTGCATTCTGCTCTGAATATTTTTTCTCTATTTTTTAACTGATTTTTTCTGAGTAATAACTTTGGATTCATTCTTCTGCTAAAACACACACATTTACGCTTTAGTTTGTAAATTGGCCTGACTTCTAGGCCTTAACAGTCTGATGGTGTCATAATAAGATAATGCTAAATAATGCTAAAGATGGCGGCGCGTGCAAAGGCTGCGGCTTCTCTCTCTCCCGACAACACGGTGTTTTCGTCTTCTTTGTCCTGCATGCCGCAATGTGCCGGCACGTCTTCGTCATGTTTACGTGTTCAAGAACGCAAGTATAGCCGTGAGTTCCTGCTTGATGTCGGAAAAACCGCTCATTTGGGAATAAACAGTGACCTCCAGGAGAAGCTACGTGAGCTGGAAGAGAAGCTAAACGAGTTTCGTGACTGCGGCCTGCTCTGGAAGCCAGCCCCGAGCCTCAATTCATCACGCCCGCCGTGGGAGCGCCACAAGCGGCTGGACAGTAAGCGGAAGCCGGCCCTGAGCCTCCCTTCTTCGCGGCCGCCGTGGAAGCGCCACAAGCGGCTGGACAGAAAGCGGAAGCCGGCCCTGAGCCTCCCTTCTTCGCGCCCGCCGTGGAAACGCCACAAGCGGCGTGACAGAAAACAGAAGCGGGGTAAACGCGGAGGTGTCAGAGCTAGGCTAGCAGCTAGCCCACACAAACCGGCGATCCCATCCATGGTTTTGGCTAACGTGCGCTCCTTGGACAATAAACTGGATTATATACGCCTGCTACGAACGACACAAAAGACTGTGAGAGACTGCTGTGTGTTTGTATTCACGGAAACGTGGCTCAACAACAACGTTCCGGACCATGCTGTCCAGCTAGGGGAGCTAACATGCTACAGAGCGGACCGAACCCCCGAGGGAGGTAAGACAAGGGGAGGGGGGCTCTGTGTTTACATCAACAAAGCATGGTGCCTGGATGCTGCTGTGGTCTACAAACACTGCTCACATTTAGTGGAGTTCATGACTATTAAATGCAGACCGTTCTATTTACCGAGGGAGTTTACAGCTGTTTTGATTGTTGCTGTATATATCCCTCCAAGCTCCAACAGCAAAGTTAGAAGTGAGGCTTTGAATGAACTATATCTGCACATCAGTGAGCAACAAACAGCCCATCCTGATGCTTTTCTCATCACGGCTGGTGATTTCAACCATGCAGATTTAAAGAGTGTATTTCCAAAAACATACAAAAACATAAACTTTGCAACAAGAGGAAACAACACACTGGACCAAGTTTACACCACCATGAAAAATGCCTACAGAGCCCTCCCCCTCCCCCACATTGGTGCTTCTGACCATATCTGTGTTATGCTAAAGCCAGCATACAGGCCGCTGGTGAAAGTCACAAAACCAGTCCGCAAGCAGATACGAGTGTGGCCAGAGGGGTCTTCAGAGGCACTCCAGGACTGTTTTGACACCACAGATTGGGGTATGTTCAAAGAAGCTGCTACCACAAACAACAACACATGTCTCCAGGAGTACTCAGACACTGTATGTTCATACATCGCCAAGTGCATTGATGATGTTACCAACCTCAAAACCATCACTGTTCGGGCTAATCAGAAGCCATGGCTGACAGCTGAGGTTCACAGACTCCTGAAAGCCAGGAATGCTGCCTTCAAAGCGGGAGATCAGGTGGGCCTGAAGGCAGCCAGAAAGAACCTGACCCAGGGCATCAGTGAGGCCAAGGAGCAGTATTCCAGGAAAATAGCTCACCGTTTCAAGGACAGCAAGGATACACGCAGTCTGTGGCAGGGAATACAGACCATCACAGACTACAACCCCCCCCCAGACCTGTGACAGCTCAACCTCTACGCTGAATGAACTGAATGAGTTCTTCGCTCGGTTTGAGGCAAGTAACAGCACACCTGCACATAAATTCCCCCCCTCTCCTGATGGCCAGGTGCTGGCGCTGTCCTCAGACAGCGTAAGGCGTTCATTCATCAAGATTAACGCCCGGAAGGCCTCTGGTCCTGACAACATACCTGGTCGTGTGCTGAAAGACTGTGCAGGGGAACTCGCAGCGGTCTTCACGGACATCTTTAACATCTCACTAAGCCAGGCCATCGTCCCCACCTGTTTCAAAGCCACCACCATCATCCCTGTCCCAAAGAAGGCAACGCCCGCATGCCTCAATGACTATCGCCCAGTAGCACTCACCCCCATCCTGATGAAGTGCTTTGAACGGCTAGTCATGAAAAGCATCACATCTGTCCTCCCTGCCTCCCTGGATCCCTTCCAATTTGCATACCGACCTAATCGCTCAACCGACGATGCCATCTCCTCTGCCCTCCACACAGCTCTCACACATCTGGACACGAAGGACTCTTATGTTAGAATGCTGTTCATCGACTTCAGCTCGGCATTCAACACCATCATCCCCCAACAGCTCATCCATAAACTGGACAGTCTGGGGCTGAACACCTCAATGTGTAACTGGCTGCTAGACTTCCTGACCGGGAGACCACAGACAGTACGGATCGGGAGTAACACATCTAGCACCATCACATTGAACACAGGGGCCCCACAAGGATGTGTGCTGAGCCCCCTTCTATTCACCCTGCTAACACACGACTGCACACCATCGTACAGCTCCAACCACTTCATCAAGTTTGCGGACGACACAACAGTGGTAGGTCTCATCAGCAACAACGATGAGACGGACTACAGGAACGAGGTGAGCCGCTTGGCCTTGTGGTGCGGACACAACAATCTCACTCTCAACGTGGAGAAGACAAAGGAGATTGTCGTGGACTTCAGGAAGAGGGATGCACAACATGCCCCTCTGACCATCAACAGCACCGCAGTGGAGAGAGTGGACAGCACCAAGTTCCTGGGAGTGCACGTCTCAAAGGACCTGTCCTGGAGCAGGAACACTGCAGCACTGGCGAAGAAGGCTCACCAGCGCCTCTACTTTCTCCGCAAGCTGAAAAGGGCTGGAGCTTCAACCTCCATCATGTGCACCTTCTACAGAGGTGCCATAGAAAGTGTCCTGACCAGCTGCATCACTGTGTGGTTTGGTGCATGCACTGCATCCATAGGCATAGATCCTGGGGGGGTCGGGGGGGTCCGGACCCCCCCAATCTTGGGGAAATATAGATCTGTCCCCCCAATAATTCAATAAAGGAAATCGTGTCTTTAAACAATATAAATATAAAAAGGCAAAAAAAGAGAGAAATCCGCCATTATTCTAAAAAAAAAAGAAGGAAATTTTGCCCACCCCCCCTTCTCTGTTGGCAAATGGTTTAGTCCAATGTTTACAAGGAACAACAACAGCAGCGGAGGTCACAGGCTCGCGGAGCCGCTGGTGGGGAGTGAGCTGCTGCACAAAGTACTAACTTCCAGTAAGTAGCTACTTAAAACATAGGTGACAGTGACTGGGAGGAAAAGGTCTTTCACAGTGTTGAAAGACAAGTGTGTCTGTGCATCATTAGTGGCAGAAAAACACTTTGGAGCGTCACTTCATCAGCTAACACACTAGCTTCAATGCTAACTAGCTCCCTGGTGGCTCACAACAGACAGTAGAATGTCAGCGCAGCTTTGAGCAGGATGGATTCACATTCATCATATTTTCAGGTGTGGAGCTCTTGAAAGAAGTAATGATAAAATATGTGAAAGATAATTAATTAAAAAAGAGTAGAGAAGATGTGATGATTAGTTAAAATGATTTCATATGTGTAGCACTTTGTTGCAGCTGTGGTTGTTTTAAGGGCTTTAAATTATTATTATAAAAAATGTTGAGGATCAATACTTATGTCACATGGTTAATTAAAAAATGTCACTGTTTATTATATTACATTATTGATATTTTGTATCTGCAACTGGAACATTTTATTCTTAATAGGTTCTTAAAAAATGCTACAGATTTGTTAATAGTAAAAGGCATATTTTGAATGAATGTTACAAACGTGTTCATTTCTACAAAACAGTTAATAAAATATTTATAAAATACAATGAATTTCAAATGTTACAGATTGAGTTTAACATAAAAGAAATAGTGTTTTATGTTTAAATATCAGTTAATAAGTAATCCATTATGCCCCCTTGTTTAGGACTGGAACCAATCTCAGCTGCTTTTGTGTGAAGGCAGGGACACCCAGGACAAGTCACCAGTCTGTCCCAGAGACACCCAGGACACGTCTCCAGTCCATCACAGAGACAGACAAAGAGACAAACAACCATCCACACTCCCAGTCAAAGCTAAGAACAATTTACATTTGCACAGAAGAACCAAAAAATTATTCAAACTGAGGACTCAAGTTCTTGATTGAGAGTTCTAATCACTACTGGTAATTATCAATAATAATTGATCATATTTACCAAGCTAAAGCATTGTGTGGAGTCTTTAATAATACAGACCAGATCAGATGTGATCAGGCAGTCATATATTCACATGTATGTAAATGTATTATTATTAATACTATAATTAAAGTTGAACCATGCAAATTTGTTTGGAACGAACAAGTGGACCTTTGTGCCTCTTGGTCCCACTGAAGTAGCTCTCAGTCTCAAAAAGTTTGGTGACCCCTGCATTAAAGTATTTCTTCTCCTTGAAAACTGTTTTCTTTTTAAGCTTTAAGATTTTGGGAAGGTGTGGTACCAGATTATCAGTGACACTGACCACAGCAATCTATGAATACAAGCCAAACTGAAATTTAAACAATATTTAGAGGGGACCTATTTTGCAAAATTCTCATTTTGCCACTTGTCAAAATGACAAGTGGCAAAGATTGAACATATTATTTTTTTTTTTACAAGAGTAATGAGTGTCACTATTGTACTGATTAATAGTAGTATTAAGACTACTAAATACATGCCATTTAAATCAATATTATTGCTGATTATTCTGCATAGTATATGCATGCAGTTTGGATAAACTTCCCTCTGTACATTTTGCATTACATTTCACTGTAACTTTGCCGACCCCCCCAAAATTGCTCTTAAAAAATTTCCCTGTTTATGGTCCCCCCCAATAATGAAATGAAATCTACGCCCTTGAATACAACCAAATAGTTTCGATGTAGTGAAAAGTATTCCTAACATAAATAAGTTAAAATATATGTAGCCGGACGGGTGTGGATAAAAATAGAGAACTTTAGTTTAAAAAAATAAATAATCTATTTTCAATAAAAGAAAGTGAATTTAGTTAAAAACTTTACTAAAAAAATACCCTTAGGGCACGTAGACCCGTTTGCAGAGGAGGCTTGGACAGATTCACACACTGGCACCAATTAAATTGCACAATTGTTTAATTATTAAATAATGCTAAGTCTAAAATATTCAGTTTAAAAGGCAGCAATAGCTCCAGTCAATAAAAGTGCAATTCATACAGTATTTCTAAAACAGGAGGGAAATCATACACACACACACACACACACTTCCCACGCCACAACAGGATTATTGTCACCGCCTGGAGGGATTCTTTTTAGCAATCACGTGCCAGTCCAAAGTCCACCCTGGTATACGATCTGTCGCCCCGGAGAAGACGGCACTCCAGCAGACGCCTGTTCAGTTGAGCTGGGCGTTAGGCCCAACTCGGCCCGCAGGACGCGTGACGCTGCCCGCCCCACGCCGTCCAGCCAGCGGACACCGATACAGGACCAGTCGGCAGTTGAAGGACGACCCAGGTGGAGGCAGAAAACCAGTCGGGACCATCCGGACAGCAGCACACACACCGCAAGGACAAACAGCAGCGACTAAAACAATAAATATTTAACATTAAAATCTAAAAAAGTATAAAACAGAGAGATAAACTGGTGCTTACTCACCACCAAGTTTCACCTCTAGCAAGAGGGAAACGTAAAGCTTGTGCAACCAAAAGCGCCCAGCTAGCGCGTGACACAGCCAGCTAAAGCCGCCGGAAGGCGGATGACGTGTGTTCACCCCTGGAGGCGGGCTCTGTTTTATACAGGAAGCCAGCCCCAGAACCACCAATCACATTGCAGCACCTGTGGTGCTTTTAATGACAGCAGGTCATCCTGCCACATATACAAATAACTATTGCCATTCCAAAAACTATAATATGCGTCTTTGCAGTACTTTTCCGGAGTGCAATGTACCACTTCCATATAAGGTATGAACTGCAGCAGGACCTTCTCATGTCTGCAGGGGATTGGGTCTGCTTGAACCACCTTTGTGATGTCACACATGAGCGTTTCGACAAATAAGAAAATTAAGGTGTAATTCACCAGTTCAACCCATAGGGTTACCGTAAACACGTTTTTAGACCAAATATTGCCGATTTAAACAAATACGCAAAAATATATGAAAATTAACACAGACATAGTGCTATAAAACCTTCTAAACACAATCTAGGGAGTTTATCAGCTAAAAAAAAATAATTTTGAGTTGAGTTACTCATTAAAGTGGTCCGTGGGCCACCAGTTGAGAATCCCAGTTGTTGCAGGTATTGAGGCTCTGGACACGTTTAATACACGTTTAGTGAACAAAGGGGCAGAAATGGCTCTTTGGATCGTAAAGGTTGCAGACCCCTGTTGTAGACCAACAATGGATGACGAATGGATTGAGAAGTGCATGTTAAAAAGAAGAACTATTTGTATTCATGCTTCCCGAAATATAGAACAAAGAAAGCAGAAGATAAATATAAGAAGTACCAAAATAAACTACTGTAGTAGGGATTATAAGAAAACACAAGAAATAATATTATAGTGATTTATTGAATAAAAGTAATGGGGATATGAGGGACACATAGTGTTCTAAAAAACATATAGTAAAAACAGGCATTTCACAGAAATTTGTTATAAATTTGTTATATAAATTTGTTATAAATAATGAGGAAATCTATGAAGAAGGTGAAATTGTTAATGGATTTAATCAGTATTTTGTGAATGTTGGAACTGGCCTTGCAGCTATGATGCCAAAAGTGGATAATAATGTGAACTATTTAATTGATGGTTGTCTAGATATGTTCCTGAATGGAACTGATAAAGAAGAAATAATGAAAGTAGTATGCTGGTGAAGATTCTCAGTCGTCCAGGACATGATAAAATCAAAAAGGTGTTCAATACAAGATCAACTGGACTTTATTTGTTGCAAAAGACGTTTTGACCTCTATCCAGGGGGCTTTTTCAATTCACTGAAACCAAAATGTGAGCGTGTGGAGTTATAACAGTCTAAAGAAATCACGCACCATCATATGTAAATTGCAAGCTGAGTAGAGTAAAGTAAAGTAAAGTAGTACTTTACAGATAAAAAAATCAAAGGATTGGATGGATGTGGACATGACGTTTGTAAAGGACATAATGAGTTGTGTAATTGAGCCGTTCACATATACAGTATACATGTACTGTATATGTAATTTATCCTTTACAACGGGAGTATTTCCAGACAGAATGAATGTAGCTAAGGTGGTTTGCAGAATTTGCAGAAAAGAATTATAAGAATTATAACAAGAAAACATTACTGTCATCTGTCAAGTATATTATTTTATCAAATGAAATTGCTGAAGTTCCATGATTTGGTGGATTACAACATTTTATCGCTTATGTATAGAGCTCAGAAAAATACACCTTCTAATATCCAAATGTATTTCGTAAAAAGATCAAGCTGTTACAATCTTAAGGGGAAAGATGTATTTGTAAAACCTCAGTATAGAACTAGTTTAAAGGGAAGATCAACCTTAATCCAGGGAGTTGGATTATGGAATGACTTGGAGACAGATGTTAAGGAAGTCAAGTCAATCTTTGTATTTAAGAGACTGGTCAAAATAGAATTGTTAAAGAAATATTTATGAATGTATTTTAATGAGAAATGTATGGGAAGTGGAAAATTTCATGAGTTATTTACAGTACTTTGTTTTGTTATTTACAGGAAATGTTTGTTTGAATTGTTTATTAGATAAATAAGGAGCAGATTTAATAAGATTTTTTCTTCATCTGCTACCTTTCATTTTATATTTTATATTTGTTTTTTTT
>JBBPBX010007911.1:0-24606 GCA_038048925.1 Garcialebias charrua | reverse complement strand
TTGAATAAAACTCAACAACGCCAGTTGGGGGACGTTATTATTACCCAATAATTAAAAAAACACCACAGGTTCAGAAAAATACACCTTGACACAGACTGAGTTCTATAAACATAATTTATTAAAACAGATGCTCCTATTAATAACACAGGCTTCCGGCCTACCAAATCCCTGAGGACAAACAGGAGCATGAGGTAAATGCAAATATTTGTTATTCCACATAATAAATGGACCAATCAACCACAGTACAGATGGTGGAATGAACTGTTAATGTCCAGTCTTGCATCCCATTAAGGGCAGTGTTAGCAGAGAAGTTCCTGATGCATGCTCATGTTCATGTTAGAGAAGTTCCAGCAGAATCAGCGTGAAAAATGAAAAAAAGCTTTTTAAAAAGACGGAATAAATACACGTCATCAGCTTCCTGGTTTCACCAAAAGAGAAGAGGATGACATGTATTAATTCCTCTGTCCTTTTAATAAGGTTTTTGTTATTTTACATTTAAGTTTTTATTGACATTTAACATTTATTTACATTTGAAACATGTACAACTCACATTTAACACTACATAAAAAATAAAACAAAATAATGTTTGTTGTAGTCTCAGGCATTATGTCAATTTTTCCATTGTGTAGATTTCTTCTATTATCCCAATCCATTGATCATGAATAGCTTTCTTACTAGCTATTAACATTATCTTGATCAGATATCTATCCCTTGCTCTTACTTTTTCCATAATATTGTTGAAATTGCTAAGGTATAGTACCATGCTGCTCATAGGAATATCATATTCCAGTGTCTTGTTTATGGTTTCACGCACAGTTTTCCAAAACTGAAATATTTTTGGACAGTTCCAAAATATGTGAGAGTGTTCTGAGTCCACAGTTCCTCCAGCATGTCACATTCATTCATTCATTCAACCTTTATTTATACAGGCTAGCCTCGTTGAGTCACAGGGACTCATTTACAAGAGGGACCTGTCTCACTCACACCAAACAACCATCCACTCTCACACTCACACCTAGGGTCAATTTAGAGTCACCAATCAGCCTAACAACATCTGTGCCCTTATATCTATTTTTGACCTTAGACGTGATTAAAAAAATGTATCGTATTTTTCCAGGTGAACTCCCTCCATGTTCGTGAATTGGTGGATGTCTGGTGTGTTTTCCACATATCTTGCCAGTCCTCATCTGTAATGGTCACATTAAGCTCTGATTCCCTTTTTTCTTTTATATATTTAGGTGAGTGTTACTCATCATTAGTTTTTGATTTAAAATAGTTATGATTTCAGTTTTGTTCCAGTGAATTCATTTATTGCATTTTGTTAAGAGACAAAGTAGTTATAATCTTAAGGGGACAGAGTTGTTTGTAAAACCACAATTCAGAACTAGTTTGAAGGGACGTTCTACCTCAATCCAGGGAATTAGATTATGGAATGGCTTGGAGAATGTAGTTAAAAATGCCAAGTCAATGTTTACATTTAAGAAAATGATCAAAACAAATGTGTTAAAATATATATATGAAATAGCGTAATGTGTATTGTATTAGTGGAAGTAAGGGGCAGATATAATACGATTTATTCTTCTTTCTGCTACCTTTTATTTTTGTATATTTTGTACACTATCATTTATGAGATTGTCTTGTATTGTTTCTTTTGTAAAAAAAATGAACAAATTTAATAAACATAAACATATTACAGTTTGAATCACACCATTCACTTCCACAGAGGTATCCCACTTAATTTCTGTTTTACAGTAGTCTCTCAGTTGTATGTATCTGTAAAATTCATGTTTTTCTAAATTATACTTGCATTTTATTTTCTGGAAACTTTCCAGCTCCCCATCTTTCTGTAGGGGGAACCAGGTTGTGACCCCCTTGTTTACCCACTGTTTGAATCCTTTATCATATATTGCTGGTTTGAAATCACCATCACATGCTACCCATCTAAGCAATTTCTACTCTTTCTTTATCCTGTGTTTTTTCAATAAGTTGAACCATAGTTCCAGTGTAAATCAGTAATTGGATCCATATACTTTTTAATCTTCTTATATCCTTCTTCATCTCCAATAACACTCAGAATTGTGTGTTCTCCAAATTCTTCTTTCTCCATCTCTTTCCACTTTGCTGTATAATCTGGCATGCACCAGCATATAATATGTCAGAGTTGGGCTGCGTATAAGTACGCCTTTAATTTTGGGAAACCCATACCCTCTTTATCTTTTGGTAGCTGGAGAGTTTCATATCTGTCTCTATAGGCTTTTTGCCTCCTCAAATAAATCTTGATATTATCTTGTCCCAGGTCAAAAATTGAGTTTGGGGGACCTCTATTGGTAATGACTGGAACAAGTCCAGCAGTCTTGGTTGCACATTCATTTTTATAATGTCTATTCTTGCTCTAAGATCTAGGGGTAGAGTAGACCATCTATCAATGTCTTTTTGTATCTCCTGCTTTATTTTATCATAATTTGTTTTGTTTTGTTTTATTCATTTATTCATTTTATAATAATGAGATACAACATTTAACATATGTGTAATAGGAAAAAATATATAAAAAATATAAAATGAAAGGTTGCTTTGTAGAGTGTAGATAACTCTTATGCGATGTTAACCCCCAGGTATTTAATTCCTTCATATTCCATTTCATGGAGAATGAGTCCTGGATTTCTTTTGATGGAGTGTAACTGAGTGTTAAAATTTGTGTTTTAGTTACATTAATTTTATATCCTATCCCGAAAGATAACCATATTTTTCTAAAAGATTCATCAGTGCTGGTAATGAGTTATTTGGTTGCTCAAGGAACATTATTAGTACATCATCTTCAAAAATACCTATTTTGTGTTCCTCTCCATTTACCATAACTCCTTTTATCACTTCTTCTTGCCATACTGATTTAGCCAAAGGCTCTATGAAGAGGATAAACAGTGTAGGTGATAAACACCCTTGTCTAGTTGATCTCTGTATATTAAATTGGTAAATGAAGCTTCCATTTATTTTGATTCTCACAGTGGGCTGATGATATATGTCTTTATACATTGTATTGATTTATTATTTAATCCAAATGGTTCTAAAGTTTTATATAAAAATTCCCAATTTACCCAATCAAATGCTTTTTCTGCATCAATACTTACTAGTATGGTACTTTGTTTTTTCTGTTGTGCTTGATGTATGCAGGGCTCTTCTAATATTATCATATGTTTGATGGCCTCTCATAAATCCTGTTTGATCCTCTTCTATCAGTTCTGTGACAAAAGTATTTAATCTATTTGAAATAATTGTTGTATATATTTTGTAATCTACATTCAATAATGAAATTGGTATAACTGCCACAGTATTCCTTCTCTTCCTTGTTTAGTGATGACTAAGGTGACGGAGGTATGTCATTATTATTAAGTGTCCAATTGAAAGAAGCTGTGAATAAAGGTGTCAACTCTTCTTTGAATGCCTTGTATCATTCTGCTGGGTATCCATCACCAACTGGCGATTTTTTATTTTTTTATGTATTTACTGCATTTTTGACCTCCTCTATTGTAATGTCAGCTGTTAGTGTTTCATTTTGTAGTTTGCTTATTGAAGGTAAATCCAATGAGTTTAAAAGTCTCTCATTTCCTCCTCATGTGTGAACTCAGGTTGTGTATACAGTTCCTCATAGTACAGTATCCCCAATTTTTTTCTCTATTTCTGCTGGTTTTTCCACTAATTCACTTGTGTGGGGGGTTCTAATTTTATGTATATTATGTGTTTATTATGTGTATATTATGTGTTTGTTGTTTGTGTATACGTTTAGCTAACAATTTGTCTGCCCTTGAGCCTGCTTCATAGTAGTTTTGTTTCAGGAATGCATTCCTTTTTTCAATCGCTTCTAGTAATAGTCATTTATTTTTAACTACCTTGATTTCTTGGTATATCTTTGGATCAATCGTTTTTGATAATCCTGTTCTAATTCCCTCAATCTCTCCGTATTTGCTCAATACTGTATGTCTCTAATACATTTTTTCATGTGCTGTTTCAGCTATTAATTTCCCAGATGATTACTTTCATGGCATCCCATAATATTGTCAGATCTACTGTTCCATTATTATTTTCTTCTATATATTGTTTTATTTCTGATTTTATCTTTTCTTTCTGATGTTCACTGTTCAATATTCCCACGTTCAGTCTCCATACAGTCTTTCCTTTCCTGTTACTAAGATCAATCAATCAATCAATCAGCTTTATTTATATAGCACATTGTAAAAACCGCAGGGTTAGCCAAAGTGCTGTACAGTAAAACAAAAGATAGCTAACTAAAACGATAAAAAACAAAAAAAACTAAGACATATTTTTAAATAAATTGAATTGTGATCCGAAACATCTGCCTTTCCTCTGTGTTTATAATCTACCTTTATTAAAAATAATCTATCCTTGAATGTACTCTGTGAGCAACTGAGTAATGTGTGAAGTATTTTCCTAATGGATGCATACTTCTCCATACATCTGTCATTTCCATCTCTTCTAATGAGGTTTTTTTAAATCTTAAGTGCATTTTAGTTTTTTTTGTATGACTCGTATCTAAACTATGGTTCAAAACTACATTTAAATCACCTCCACAAATTAGAATTCTTTCTGTTTCTATCGCTATTATATCAAAACGATTCTTGAAAAAGTATTTGTTGCTCTCCGGGGCTACGTAAACTTTTACTAGAGTAATTAATTCATTTTCTATTCTTCCTTTTAATATTTTGTATCTTCCTTCTTTATCTTTGAGTTCCTTTTCATGATCAAACTTTATTGTGTTTGAGATCAATATTGCAACTCCTCTTCTGCGCCCCTCCTGTAGCCATACTTTTTTAATTTTCATGTTCTGATTTGGATAAATGAGTCTCTTGTAAGAATATAATTTGTGCTTTTTCCTTTTTCAATTTTGCCATGACCCTTTTTAATCAAGTCATTCAAACCATTCCCATTTAGCGACATAATCTTAATGTTATCAGTCATAAGTATGATTTACCATTCCCTGAAAATATGTTCCCTAGCAATTCAAAACAAAACACAACAGACCTAAACTTTAAGTAACAAAACATAAACCAATAAACTGGTGGACTTCCAAACAGGGGGTGTCCCTCTCCCCATAGTCCCAGGTGGGTGGAGGGGAAATCCTCATTGCTACTGAGAACCCCTCCCTAGATCTAGTGCTACTCCCATCTTGTGGGGTACCACTCCGTCTAGGCGTGTCCATCTTAAATATGTCAACCTCCCTCAGTCGGTCTTTCATATAATATCACTAAGTAAAGAAGCCTGAGTGATTTCAGATATTTTCTCTGTGAGTCTGTTCTTCTGTCACTCTTTTTATCCTTCATGTGAAAATGGTTTCATACAATGTTTAATAACTCGTCTTTGTTGAATCTTCTCATATCCATACCTCTTTTCCTGCAGGGTCATCATCTTCCTCAAACTAAACATTTTTAAGATTTCCACTGGAAGTTTTGTAGCTTTTCTCTCACTTGGTGTGCCCATTCCTTCACTCGCTACCATAGACTAGATAGATTAGATAGATTAGATGAGATTAGATGAGAGTAGATAGATGAGATTATATAGATGTGATAGATAGATAGATGAGATGAAGATAGATAGATAGATAGATAGATAGATAGATAGATAGATAGATAGATAGATAGATAGATAGATAGATAGATAGATAGATAGATAGATAGATAGATAGATAGATAGATAGATAGATAGATAGATAGATAGATAGATAGATAGATAGATAGATAGACTCTATATTGCTTTATAACTGAATATAGTCTTTTGCTACCCTAGTTATCGCCTTATGTTTATATTTCTTCTGGTAATAATTTAATTAATATATTTTTGTATTGTTATTTCAGAAACACAGCAAATAAATCACCCCAAGCTTTTTAATGGGAGCACACCTTCATACCTACCCGCACTAAACCAGATAATTTCCTTGAGAACACCAGAAACCCTCAGCTCTCTATCACTTCCTCCAGATCTTTCTCCTCCCCATCACATCCAACCTGTGGAGCATAACCACTTACTATGTTTAGCATCAGACCTTCTACTTCTACCTTCAGACACATCACCCTATCTGACACTCTCTTCACCTCTACTACATTCTTTGCCAACTCCTCCTTCAGGACCACCCCTGCTCCATTTCTCTTTCTATCCACACCATGGTAAAACAGTTTGAACCCTTGAACTGATGCCGTTTAAATTATTTAGAGGTATTTAGATTTATTTAGATTTATTTTCTGAGACAAAACACAGTTTGGTTTTAGAGCCCCTCCCTCTCTGTTTTTATTGCCTTGCAGGCCTGTTGCAGTCAAAAGACTGTACTGTTTTAATGTAAAACCACTGGGAGCTCTTCTAAGCATGAATTTATTGTTGATAATTGACACTATAACAAGGTTGAGGTCTTCTGGACTGATTCTTCTTTGTTGATCCTTCATTACCTCAGCCTTGTTAGATCTAACAGATCAATCTAAATCCAGTTCAACTGGAGAGTTGTTGGTTTCAGTTTCTTTCAGAGTTATTAATCTGATTTGTATTTCTCCCCCCACAAAGCCACAGCCAGGCCTGTACCCCGAACAACAATAGCTTTGTCTCCATCACACACTGTGGTGTTGTCCAGGAAACCTACCCTCCATTTAATTACCCAACATGCTTCACTCCCACAGATAAATGGCCTCCTTTGTTTAGGTGGAGCCCACCATGGTTGTTGTTCACACACATACTTGTGCCCACGTGGAACAATCAAACTCTGTGTGTCGTCTCGTGCTGCTGCACAAGTACGAGGCTGAGAGGTTGATGCTGGAGCTCTGCTTTGACCTCATGCTGCTGCAGATGGAATTATGGGATTTTAGCCTGGAAGATCAGACAAACATTGTCTTGGTTCAAACCACTTAAGAACGTTTGCAATGTTTGTTTGTCTTTAAAATATTGGCTGTGCATTAATTTAAGCTTTTGTTGGAATTGAATTACTTTTAGTTCAGTTGTAATGTTATTAGTAAAATATCTTGATTAAAATGAGTTCATCGTTTCCTTTTTCTAACAAAACAAAGTGATTTATTTCTAAATGAAGTGGCAAACTTCACAATGATTTGATCTTTTTTGATGGTGACTGATGGTATTTTGTTCCATTTGGTCAGTTTTTAAGTAGAAAAGCGTGTTCTCTCAACATTTCTTAAAACAATAACAAGTTCATAAGAGTGGGATATGATTTAAACTTTCCATTGATTCCACCTGCACTGATGTAAAGTTGTTCCCCTGTTACGAAGGACAGCAGCTCATCAGCTGTAAAAGACCAAGCACCACCCAGCTCCACTGGCCCAGGTCCAGATGTTAACGTCAGGCGGAGTGGGAGTGGGCTGTTTGTAGTGGGTCCAGTGGAGCTGCTGGTCACAGTGGGTTAGACCTGCTCAGTAAACTGATCCCAGAGCGGAGAGGAAGGATGAACAGCACACAAAGAGGTGAGTTGCTCTGTAATGTGAGCTGCTTTAAGATCAGCTGCAGGAACATTTAGCTCTTTTTGAAGAACGAGCACTGGACGTGTTTTTCTGCAGTCAGGTAAGATGTGTCAGATTGATGTCAGTGCTTCATTTGTCAGTTTGTGTTTGTAACACAGACTTCAAAATTATCAAGATAACTGTACTCTGGTACGCTTTAGATGCACGTTTGTAACGATTGCAGCTTTACCCAGAATAAAACCTGAGAGCAGATGACTCTGAATGAATGTACAGTATTTATTTACAAGTGGTGCATGGTACAAGCCAGGGAGGGAGCTGGAACCCTGAGGAGCAAAGAGATGATCAGTGGTCTGTTGGCAGGGGTAATGATGTCACTGATGATCTTTCTGACACTGGAGACTGGAGTCAGTCGTGGGGAGAGCTGACCCAAAGGTGAACGTGCACGCCTGAACAATGACGGGCGATAGGCAAGTTGTAAGAAGGCATGGAGGCAGCTGAGGAGCTCGAGGTCCACAGACGAGGGTTCAAGAAACAGGAGGACGACTAGTCGCTGGAGGCACGGACAGAACACAAAGTCATTCACATTTAGTTTGAGACAGTAGAACAGATGTTGACGGTCAATGCTCCAGCGCTGGCTGAACGTCTTCTGCAGCCTTTAATGCTCCTCATGGATGATCATCAAGCTGATGATGATCCACAGGGTGCAGCTGGTTGAGTCTGGCTGTGGGTGCAGGAGCTGGCAGAGCACAACTCACACAACTTTACACGTCTTTTAATAATAATAAACTTTATTTGTAGAGCACAGGGGTCTGCAACCTTTATGATCAAAAGAGCCATTTTTAAACCTTCATTCACTAAATTCAATGTGTCCAGAGCCTAACAACTTGCTACAACTGTGATCATCAACTGGAGGCCCTTGGGCCACTTTAGGTTAATTGGAGGAGACTTTTGTGCTCAGTAGGGGTGACATTATAAAGCTAAAAATACCTAATGATTTTTAACATTTATTGATATAATATTTTACAATTTAAGACCAATGAAAAGACCAGATTCTTGTAAAGAGGGGAAAATAGCTTTTTAAATTAAAAAAATATGAAGTGTGTTCACCTATGTGATTTTTTTAAATTATGCAAAAAATAATTATATAAATAAATAAAAAAGTTATTTTCAAAATAAATGATAGGAAAACAGCTAAAACTAGTACTTTTTTGTAGTTTGTAAATCAACCAATACAATTCAGTTTTATGTTAGTTTTGATCAAAGTTTGAAAGAGGGACCAAAGAGCCGCATGTGGCTCCAGAGCCGCAGGTTGCAGACCCCTGGTGTAGCACCTTCCTACAATGCCTTGCATTGACCAAGGTGCTTAACAGGACAGAAAATATGAAAACCGGTACAATAAATCAGTGAAAATAAAAATAAAAGCAACAACAATAAAAGGAGGCAGTGGAAATAAAAATGTTACATACTAAAATACCAAAAGTAATAAAAGTTACACACTGAAAGCTTTTTTAAACAAGTGGGTCTTCAGTCTGGTTTTGAACAGAGTCAGATCAGAGGTAATGTACATTTTTTAATGTACATTTAAAAAAATCAGTCAGGAGCACAGGTCTGTTGGTGTCAATTTAATTTTTAGGACATTTACAATGACAGAACTAGTTTGCCTTGTTTTGTGCCAGTTTTAAAGTAAAACTATCCTGTGATGAAAAAATGACAGCTGTTTTAATAATAATAATAATAATGAATTTAATTTATAACACACTTTTTATTAATGAAAATCTCAAAGTGCTACAAAGTGCAACAGAATTAAATGTCAATAAAACAAGTAATAAAACAAGTAAAATCAATAACAGTATCAACTAAGATCAAAGATAGAATCATGAGGAGGTAGAGTATGCTTTGTTAAAATATTCTAAATATTCTTATGTGCAAACGTAATATGTAATTAAAAAAACTTTATAAACATTAGCATCGTTCAACATTGTACAGTGCACAACGCACAATTGAACAAAATTGTGTTTAATTTCTCCACAGCAGTGCACGAGTACATAATTTAAATTAATATTATAGACTTTGGTGTTTTGTTTGACTTTGGAGTGGTGGCGCAGAGGTTACAGAAGGTGCGCCTGATCAGAAGATCGCCGTTTCAACTACCGGTACAGACAACAGCAAAACGTGGATGGGGTAGGCGAAACACCCACACCTGCCTCCACCCTCATCTGCCCCACTCTGGGCCCTTGAGCAAGGTCCTTAACCCACACCATCTGCTCCCTAGATGCAGCTCTCTGCTCCGCACAAAGGGCTGTGGTAGTTCAGTGTCTGTGGTTGTGTCAAGAAGGAGTAAAAACTTTTTTCTGTTTGTTTATTTATTTGATAGGGACAGACACACATCGACATGGACAAACTGAGTAAAACAGCAGTCCCATGTTTGCAGTGCAATAGCAACAAGCTAATTCACAGCACTTGTCCCTAGATGGGCTTAAAAAAATTTTTTTTTATGGTAATCGTTTAAAATAGCACAACATAAGGGATACAAAACAGAGAAATGTAATGTGTCAAAAATGGGTACATTTCTGTTTTTTGACATAACCAAAGTTTTGTTTGCTTTTTAAACATATTGAAACTGGTCGTGGATTTTATAATAGCAAGAAGAGAGTTCCAAACTGTAGTAGATCCTCTCACCGACAGAGAACCTTGTGCGAAAGTGGTTCTTCTAAAGGGGACCTTACAATTTCCATTCAAAGCCGCTCTGGTAGATCTGCTACTGCCGTGCAGTCTCTGTAACTAACTAACTAACATGCCTCACAAGTACACAAATGCATGTGTGTTTGCTAATGACCTCAGTGATCACTGCACCGTTGCAGCCGTAAGAAATGGGAAGTTACCAAAATTAAAACCCACCATCATCTTCAAAAGGGATTTAAAACATTTTTGTGAGCAGGCCTTTCTTCATGACTTAGCCACTTTCGATTGGAGTAGAATTTCATTGATAGATGATGTAGAACTTGCACTGGCTTACTTCTATGAGGGTTTTCAAAACATAATCAACACACATGCTCCATACCGTAAATACAGAATAAAGGGACGTAAAAATCCTTGGTTTTCCCCGGAGATAGGAAATCTGCTCAAAGAAAGAGATGCTGCCTGGGCTAAGGCCAGAAAATCAAAAAACGATCATGACTGGCTCAGTTTCCGGCAGCTTAGGAACAAATGCACAACACTAATTAGAAATGCAAAATCAAATTACTACCTGGATGAATCCACCAAAAATCTAAATGATCCAAAAAGGTTTTGGCAAACAGTAAAATCAAATTCTGGTCAGACAACATCCACTGATTTACCCAGCTCCATCATGACCAGCACAGGTATTCTGTCAGACAAATCATCAATTCTGAACTGTTTTAATGAACACTTTATATCCTCTGGCTCCCTGTTTGAATCTACACATCCTGAAATGTTATCTGCTGACCAAACTGATGCAAATCCACCCCCAGCTCCACATGTGCTGGACAAACAGGTCACAAATCGCTTTGATTTTGAATCAATATCTCCCGCTGAAGTTCTAAATGCTCTAAAAACTCTCGACACACGCAAAGCAGCAGGACCTGACAACATAGAACCACTTTTCCTAAAACTAGCTGCAGATTTCATTGCTGAACCTCTTTCCAATATTTTCAATCTCAGTCTCAACACAAATAAAATACCCAAAATCTGGAAATCAGCTTTTGTTCTCCCTCTGCTAAAAGGGGGTGAACCAACAAATGTCAACAACTACAGACCAATTTCAAAATTATGCATTCTTGCCAAACTGTTCGAAAGACTTGTCTGTGATCAGCTAACTGATTTCCTACAAGCAAACCATATTCTATCACAATTCCAGTCAGGATTCAGAAAACAACACAGCACCGTCACTACAGTTCTCAAAGTATTAAATGACATCATACATGCCCTGGACTGCAAACAATACTGTGTTGCCCTATTTATAGACCTGTCCAAGGCATTTGATACAGTTGATCACAGACTATTGACAAACATCCTGGAACACTCTGGTCTATCAAAACTTGCAGTCTCCTGGTTCACCAACTACCTAACTGACAGAACGCAGTCTGTTCATGTAGCCGGATCCTCCTCTACTTTCTTAGATGTTGTGAAAGGGGTGCCACAGGGTTCTGTCTTGGGTCCCATTCTTTTCTCCCTATACATAAACGATCTTTGCAGTGATCTGTCAAATGCCTCCCACCATTATTACGCAGATGACACCATCATCTATTGCTGTTCTTCCTCCCTCAGCCAAGCTTTCACCTCTCTTCAGGACGCTTTTAATATTATTCAGTCACGGCTGCAAAAACTTAGACTGGTCCTAAATGCCGACAAAAGCAAGTGCATGGTTCTTGCCAACAGAAAGCAGCAACCAGAGAACCCACCTCAAATTGGAACCCAAGAGGGAAAACAAATAGAAATGGTCTCCACCTACAAATATCTAGGTTTCAACATTGACACTGAACTGTCTTTTAAAACCCACATCTCCAAAATGGCCACTAAACTCAAACTGAAGCTAGGTTTCTTCTTCAGAAACAAATCCTGCTTCTCATGCAAAGCCAGGAGAACATTAGTAGCTGCAACATTCATGCCAATACTAGACTATGGTGACGTGCTGTACATGAGTGCTGCATCAAAATACCTACAGTCCTTAGACTCCATTTACCACGGTGCCCTTCGGTTCATTACTGACTCCAGTTATCGCACTCATCACTGTGAGCTTTACGTAAAATCTGGCTGGTCATCTCTCAGCACTCGCAGATACACTCACTGGATATCCTTCATCTACAAGACCCTCCTAAACCTAGTCCCGTCATACCTCACCTCCTTAATACAAACATCACACAGTCATTACTCCCTGCGCTCTAACGATTTAGTCCTCCTGTCAGTTCCTCCTGTCAGAACTGAACTAGGAAAAAGAGCATTCAGCTTCGCCGTCCCCTCAGCCTGGAACAACTTACAGAAAGATCTGAAACTATCAACATTCATCTCTCCTGGATCCTTTATGTCAACCGTAGTAGAAAATGTCATCAAGAAACTTGACCATTGCAGATGTTTCTAACCATTACTTATCCAATATACATGTCATTGTTGATTTTTTAACTTTATTTACCCAACCGAGGTCTGTCTGCTTGTTTTGTATATAATGTATATAGAAATCTGTCATATCCTGTTGGTTTTGAACTGTCAACATCTGTTTACTGTGATTGTAGTTTTCTTTATTTTCTTTTGATAAGTGCAAATGCCTATTGCCAATGTGACGTGTGCTGCTGACCACTTGACCAGGTCACCCTTGTAAAAGAGATCTCGATCTCAACGGGCTCTACCTGGTTAAATAAAGGTGATTGATTGATTGATTGATTGATTGTATGCAATCACTTAATGGTGTAGGTGCAAGTCCATTTAAACACTTAAAAATCAAATTTAAAACATTATAATTTATAAAATTTGTAAAATCCAGAATGTTATATTTAATCAAAATATGACAATGATGGAATCTAGATGGCTTTTGATATAAAACCTTTAAGGCTCGATTATAGAGACTAGCTAAAGGTTTGAGTGTAGAACAAGTGGTCTGGGACCAGACAGTAGATCCATAGGAGAAATGTGGGAGGATCAGTGAGTTTAAAAACATCTCTACACAGTGAGGTGTCAAACAATGTCTAATCATTTTAATTTAAAACAGTTTATATTTAATAATAATAATAATAATAATAATAATAATAATAATAATAATAATAATGAATTTAATTTATAATGCACTTTTCATTAATAAAAATCTCAAAGTGCTACAAAGTGCAAAAAAAGCAAAGATCAAATAAAACAAGTGATAAAATCAAGTAAAATCAATAATAATATCAACTAAGATCAAAGATAAAATCATGTGGAGGCAGAATAGGCTTGCTTAAAAAAAGTATTTAAGCCGTTTTCAAAGTCAACCAGTGACTGTGGAGCTCTCAGGTCGTCAGGGAGGGAGTTCCATAGGTGGGGGGCAGCCACACAGAATGCCCGGTCTCCCATGGTCCTTAATTTGGTTTGAGGAATGTGAAGGAGATTACTGTTCTGTGACCATAGAGACCTGGTGGCATACCTGTCAAGTTTTGGATTTAAAAATAAGGGAAATTTTCTGCCGGGTACTCCGAGCCATCCCACTACCCAACCAAAGTCCAGGACCCCTTACATTTTAAGACAGGTTTACAAGAAATCTAAAATAACTACCTATCAGCCACTTACAAACCAGTTATGTTTGTGTGTCTATCTAACATTCAAACCTATTTTGTGAAAAGGATTAGTTGCTATAATTTAAAGGGAATGGAAATGTTTGTTAAACCTAAGTTTAGAACCAGTTTAAAGGGTAGGTCTACTACAATAAGAGGAATTGATCTTTGGAATGGACTAGAGGACAATGTAAAAATGTGAAGTCCATACTAATATTTAAGAAAATGATTAAAACTATTTTATTGAAGAGTTACATTTAAGTTGATTCTAATATAACAAATTATATTAGATATTTTGATGTGACTGTATATCTCTGATGAGACTGTATTTGTATTACAAATAAGTATATTTATGTTTGAATTGATAGTTTGATAAGGAGCAGATATGACGTTGTCTTAATTGAAAAGCAAATACACTTTGTTTTCTTTGTATTTAGAGTTAAGCAAGAGTCCTTTAGCCATGATGATATTCTCTGCAGGCTGTTTTGTAGTTTTTCACTGACTGCAATAAGGTTTTTGTCCGATGTGTAAATAACGGTGTCATCAGCAAACATTTGCAAATTGACTTCAGGACAAACTTCAGGTAGACTGTTGACATACATACTAAAAAGGACCGGACCTAAAATGGTTCCTTGTATCCCTGTTCCAATTTGACAGAAAACAGAGTATTAATGATGACACATTGTTCACAATCTGTTAAATATGATTTAAACCAAGACCGTTCAGAGAAAGTAAATGATGAAAGCCTTGAGATCAGTAAGTTGTGATTTACCGTCTTCATGTGAGTTAAAGTGGCGACCCCGGAAGGAGCAGCTGAAAGAAGAAAAATAACAAGAATAATAATTTTAAAAATATAGACTTTGGTGTTTAGAGTAGAAGATGCAATTCTTGTGAGGACAAAACAAGAAATGCTGAATGTGAATGTTCCTAAATACGTACGAGACACATGATACATTTAATGAAAGCACACATGCACATGCACTCTAGCTGTTTTTTCTGTTACGTTTCTTTCTCCTTTTAATCATCACACTGTTTTTCAGTTGTGAAAAAAACAAACCTTAAATATGTATGGATCATTTGTGATGGTCTGTTCTTGTCCTTGTCCATTGTTGTTAAAATCCAGGTCTCTCTTGCAAATGAGTCCTCGTGGGACTAACCTGTTTAAATAAAGGTTGAATGAAAAAAATGTACATATGTCCACATCTATGTACTGTATATATGTAGATATACATATGATAACATCCCAGAACCAAAACTACCTGACTCAGGTAGGAGGTCAGAGAAACAAGGAAGGAGGGCAGGAAACAGCATGCTAACGCTTTGTGGACATTCAGGGATTTCATGAATAATCATCAAAAAACAACGAAAGTTAAAGGTCGTGAGTGGGGAACATGTATCAGACACGTGTTGTGTCATGTCCTGTACTGTGCTTGAACTAATATAAACAGAAAGGTCCAGTAAGGTCAGTCAGGTCATCTTGACAGTTTCTGTCTGTGGAAAGATGTTTCACCCTCTATCCAGAGGACTTCATCAGTCTGAGGAGTCCCAAGTAAACTGGTTCCCCACTAAGCAGTGCACTCCTTTAGTGGACCAACCAGTTTACAGGTGATAAGATGGTTTCTGGGGGGCTGTCCTGTCCCCTGTCGACTGACCATTATTGGATTTTGTACCTGGATGATAGCGCTCGAACTTTGATAAACCAAAAGGGCTGACATGGCAGAAAAACATAAACGAAGACACACGGAGGGAGACAGGAGCATGACGCCATACGGGACAATCCATGGACAGGGGAACAACAAGGAAACACAGAATATAAAGAGACACTAACGAGGAGATGAATACAAAAACCTGGGGAGGGACAACAGGTGACTGAAGCAGGAGCTGATGACAAGAAGGCAAAATCACTGAGGAGGGCAGGACGGATCACAAATCACACACAGATCCTGTCACCCCGAGTGTTCAGAGGATGTAAAACAGTTTATTTCACTTCACAAACTAAAACGAAATCCGAGGCCATGGTCTTGAGCTGGAAAAGGGTAGCATGCCCTCTCCGGGTCGGGGAGGAGGTCCTGCCCCAAGTGGAGGAGTTTAAGTATCTCGGGATCTTGTTCACGAATGAGGGAAAACTGGAGCGTGAGATCGATAGGCGGATAGGTGCAGCGTCCGCAGTGAAGCGGGCGCTGTACCGGTCTGTCGTGGTGAAGAGAGAGCTGAGTCAAAAGGCAAAGCTCTCAATTTACCGATCGATCTACGTTCCCACCCTCATCTATGGTCATGAGCTTTGGGTTGTGACCGAAAGAACAAGATCTCGGATACAAGCGGCTGAAATGAGTTTTCTCCGCAGGGTGGCTGGACTCTCCCTTAGAGATAGGGTGAGAAGCTCAGTCATCCGGGAGGGACTCGGAGTAGAGCCGCTGCTTCTCCACATCGAGAGGAGCCAGTTGAGGTGGCTCGGGCATCTGGTTAGGATGCCTCCTGGACGCCTCCCTGGTGAGGTGTTCCGGGCATGTCCCACCGGGAGGAGACCCAGAGGAAGACCCAGGACGCGCTGGAGGGACTATGTTTCTCGGCTGGCCTGGGAACGCCTTGGGATTCCCCCGGAGGAGCTGCTCCAAGTGGCTGGGGAGAGGGAAGTCTGGGCCTCCCTACTTAGGCTGCTACCCCCGCGACCCGACCCCGGATAAGCGGAAGAAGATGGATGGATGGATGGATGGAAACTAAAACGAAGTCTGGAAAAATGTAAAGATGGATAAAAGCAGACGGCCGACCTCATGAATACAACAGTGATAAACAGGAAGTAGGACGTGTTCGTCTGTACGAAGGGAACTGCAAGTAAACCTCCATTTTCTGTCATGAATACATTGGTTTGATTAAACGTTAAAGGTTCACTGACATGATGTTTGAACTATGCATAAAATTGCTCAACATATATATGTTGTATCATTCAACTATGTTCGTTTGTACAAGCAAAATGATAAATCAATTTAATTTTGATTTTAAAGTGATTTTAAACTTTGCGCTGAGTTTATTCACGGGAAATCCGATTACATGCGAATGCAACATCTGTGATGTAGTCTTGGGCAGAGGGCTCTGGTATTAGGTACGTCTCTTGAACGCCTCTTTTACATATTAATGGCGGACAATTTAAAACCCGACGAATTTATCAATCTAAATGAAGATTTGAGCTATTTGTCTTCAGTTTGGGAAGCAGAAAATAGTTCGGGTGTTGGAACAAGGAACAGCAGGATCTAATTTAGGTCTGATGCTGTATCAGACTTACTGTTCAGGTGGAGCGAGGGGGGGTCCACGTGGTGTAGCTTTGTTTTGTCCATTCTTGACAATGTAACACCTAAATGTGACACAACATAACGGCATTTTTCAAGAAAAAAAAGGCGATCTACAGACGGACGCAGACTGCCTCTGCCTAAAACTACGTCACAGATGTTGCATTCGCGTGTAATCGGATTTCCTGTGAATAAACACGGCGCAAAGTTTAAAATCACTTTAAAATCAAAATAAAATTTATTTATCATTTTGCTTCAACCTTACCTCAACCTTACTTCAACGCATGGCTCTGGCTCTGGAACCAGTTTCCTTGAGAGGGGTTGGACACTCTTCTACTCTGGAGTTGCCCCTGGTGAGAGGCGCCGAGCAGGAGTGGGCATACTTGTTGCCCCCCATCTTGGTGCCTGTACGTTGGGGTTCACCCCGGTGAACGAGAGGGTAGCCTCCCTTCGCCTACGTGTGGGGGGACGGGCTCTGACTGTTGTTTGTGCCTATGCGCCAAACGGCAGCGCAGATTACCCACCCTTTTTGGAGTCCTTGGAGGGGGTATTGGAGAGTGCGCCTCCTGGGGACTCCCTTGTTCTACTGGGGGACTTCAACGCTCACGTGGGCAATGACAGTGAGACCTGGAGGGGTGTGGTTGGGAGGAACGGCCCCCCTGATCTGAACCCGAGTGGTGTTCTGTTGTTGGACTTCTGTGCTCGTCATGGATTGTCCATAACGAACACCATGTTCAGGCATAAGGGTGTCCATATGTGCTCTTGGCACCAGGACACCCTAGGTCGCAGTTCGATGATCGACTTTGTTGTCGTCTCATCTGATCTGCGGCCGCATGTCCTGGACACTCGGGTGAAGAGAGGGGCGGAGCTGTCAACTGACCACTACCTGGTGGTGAGTTGGCTCCGATGGTGGGGGAGGATGCCGGTCAGACCTGGCAGACCCAAACGTATTGTGAGGGTCTGCTGGGAACGTCTGGCAGAGTCTCCCGTAAGACGGAGCTTTAACTCCCACCTCCGGGAGAGCTTTGAACACGTTCCGAGGGAGGCGGGGGACATTGAGTCCGAGTGGGCCATGTTCCGCGCCTCTATTGTCGAGGCAGCTTATCAGAGTTGTGGCCGCAAGGTTGTTGGTGCCTGTCGTGGTGGCAACCCTCGAACCCGGTGGTGGACACCGGCGGTGAGGGATGCTGTCAGGCTGAAGAAGGAGTCCTATTGGGCCTTTTTGGCCTGTGGGACCCCGGAAGCAGCAGATAGGTACCGGACAGTCCAAGCGGCATGCGGCTCGGGTGGTTGCTGAGGCAAAAACTCGGGCGTGGGAGGAGTTCGGAGAGGCCATGGAGAATGACTTCCGTACGGCTTCGAGGCGATTCTGGTCCACCATCCGGCGTCTCAGGGGGGGAAAGCGGTACGCGACCAACACCATTTATGGTGGGGATGGCGTGCTGTTGACCTCAACTCGGGATGTTGTGAGTCGGTGGGCGGAATACTTCGAAGACCTCCTCAATCCTACTGGCACGTCTTCCACTGAGGAAGCGGAGCCTGGGGACTTTGGGTCGGGCTCTCCAATCTCTGGAGCTGAGGTCACCGAGGTGGTTAAAAAGCTCCGCGGTGGCAGGGCTCCAGGGGTGGATGAGATTCGCCCTGAGTTCCTTAGGGCTCTGGATGTTGTGGGGTTGTGTTGGCTTACGCGACTCTGCAATATCGCGTGGACATCGGGGGCAGTTCCCTTGGATTGGCAGACTGGGGTGGTGGTTCCCCTATTCAAAAAGGGGGACCGTAGGGTGTGTTCCAACTATAGGGGGATCACACTCTTAAGCCTCCCTGGTAAGGTCTATTCAGGGGTTCTGGAGAGGAGGGTCCGTCGGATAGTCGAACCTCGGATTCAGGAGGAGCAGTGTGGTTTTCGTCCTGGTCGTGGAACACTGGACCAGCTCTACACCCTCAACAGGGTCCTGGAGGGCGCGTGGGAGTTTGCCCAACCAGTTTACATGTGCTTTGTGGACTTGGAAAAGGCATTCGACCGCGTCCCTCGGGGGGTTCTGTGGGGGGTACTCCGGGAGTATGGGGTACCAGGCCCATTGATATGGGCTGTTAGGTCCCTGTACGACCGGTGTCAGAGCTTGGTCCGCATTGCCGGCAGTAAGTCAGGCTCGTTTCCAGTGAGAGTTGGACTCCGCCAAGGTTGCCCTTTGTCACCGATTCTGTTCATAACTTTTATGGACAGAATTTCTAGGCGCAGCCAAGGTGTTGAGAGGATCCGTTTTGGTGGCCTTAGAATCGCTTCTCTGTTTTTTGCAGATGATGTGGTCCTATTGGCTTCATCAGATCGTGATCTACAGCTTTCGCTGGAGCGGTTTGCAGCCGAGTGTGATGCGGCCGGGATGAGGATCAGTTCCTCCAAATCCGAGGCCATGGTCTTGAGCCGGAAAAGGGTAGCATGCCCTCTCCGGGTCGGGGAGGAGGTCCTGCCCCAAGTGGAGGAGTTTAAGTATCTCGGGGTCTTGTTCACGAATGAGGGAAAACTGGAGCGTGAGATCGATAGGCGGATAGGTGCAGCATCCGCAGTGAAGCGGGCGCTGTACCGGTCTGTCGTGGTGAAGAGAGAGCTGAGTCGTGAAATATATGTATATCAGTATTACACCTGAAGCACACATATTATGCGTTATGATTTATGTTCACTTAATTCCACCATATAATGTGAAAATATATTCAAGATGGAACCTTTATTTACGGGTTTTATTTCCAATAGGGAAGAGTTTTTCAGTTACACGCCTGCATAATACAACAGACACAACACTGGATGATTGACATACAGAGCTGGTAGTTGATTGGCTGAGAGGCGGATCACTCACAGAGTAGAAAAGTTCTAGGGCGGTTCCAAGGCGGTTCGGTTCCAGGATTGGTCCCACGAGGCGATGACGTCATCTAGAGGTATAAAACCGTGGTCCGCCTTCGAAGATGTGTGTGTGTTGGACTTGTGCTCGGTGAGAGGTCTGTTGGTCGCTGTAAGGTTTATTCTTATAATGTACAATAAACCTGCCTAAAACTTGCACATTCGTTTCAGAGCTTCCCTTCAACTTTTGAACCGCAACAATTTGGTGACCCCGTCGTTGAGAAGTGTGAGGTTTCGCCTGAAACGGAAGCCGATTGAGGGCTTCCCCCACGAGTGGCGGAGCAAGCTGCAGCCAAGTGGCGCCTCTTCATTCAGGTGAGCAGATCTTCCGTTTATAACTAAATGTCTGCTATTGAAAACGCTAAATTTACCTTGGCTGTATGTCTGTTCTGTCTACGGGTGGGCAAAAATTACACCGTAGTGTAGCTACGGTCGTTTGGGTTAGCGTTAACAGTTAAATAACGTGAACCACTGTTGGTATTTCATTTGAATGTGCATTTTTTTTGCTGTTTTCGTACATATAAGTAAAGTATAAAGCACATAGAAGTCCACACACACAAAGGGTGAGAGTATGAGTGCCTAAGTTTGCGTTTTTTCCCCATCTATGAGCTCCGGCCTGTTGGCTGGGAGACATTTTTTTTTATTTGTTTATTTTATGGGCTCCGGGAGCTGTGGGGCTGAGGTCAGAGGTGAACTCCGGGATTTATTCGCCGTAGAGTCACACTGGCTTTCATCCAGCACACGGCTTGCCGTACAGAGTGGTTTGGCCGCTCCGGGTTCACAAGAGTTGCCGTGAATGTGATTTAGTTCTCATCCGGGACCTGTGATCGCTGTTAGAGTCAAATCTTTTCTTCCCCTTCCCAGTTGAAGTTGATTGCCGTATTTTCCGGTGTATAGGTCGCAAACTTTTTATTTTTTTTCATTTATTATTTTTTTTACTTTCTTTTGTTTATTCATTTTTTTCCTTTATTTATTTTCTGTTTCATTTAGAGGCTTGTGACCTGTACTCCGGAAAGTGCTGTAAACACGCAAACTAAGGCAACAGGGAAAGATTTTTTATTTTATATATTGTTTCAGTGGGTGTATTTGCCGGCAGTAGGTCAAATTGTGAAGTCTAATAGAGGCTACCACTGCTGTGCTCTGGGGTGGCATTTTTATTGGGTGTTTTAGGAGGGTGATTTAAAACAGGCAGTTTCTTGGTTGGCTACTGCAGCTGTCCATGGTCCTGGCTGGAGGTTTGCTCACTTCACCCTTGTAAAACACGTGTACTGTATAACATTATAATGTCTGACATACCTATACAAACTTGGAAAAATTGTGCCCCTGGCACATTAGGATCTGTATTGCATGAGTTATGGGTTTCATGGAGTCGGAAGGTAGCTGTCAAGAATGTTCTTGATGAGAAAAGACGTTTAGTTTCTTGGGTGAATAACATGTGTCGGTCAGGAATGTTTCCTGGTGTGGATGACTCGTCTCCATCTGCTGTTGGACTGAATAAGCTTCTTGTGCAATCAGAGAGAGCTTTGAGGTTGGCGTTGGATGAGAAGGAAAAATGCTCTGTTCTAGTGCGTAGAAAGAAATATAAGGACTGGCAGAAGGCGGACGCCTTTAATAGGGACTGCTTGTTGTTTGTGGATGAAATGTGCAAAATCTTAGGTAGACAGAAACCTAGAAGTGTGCACAAAGCAGTTTCACAGAAACAAGTTGTTGGCCTGCAATCAGATTTATGGCTGTCTGCAGATAACACTTTGGTGCCTGGTACTGCAGAACTCCCTATTAAAGCCGGTGCGGCCCTCGTAACAGGAACAGAGACATGCCTTGAAACTGAACAGCCTTGTGCTCCCCCTCCGCATCCTCTTTGCCCCGCTCCCCCCCCTCCTCCTCGTCCTCCCCCGTATGCACCTGGGGGATTAACTCCACACAACCAAATGCCATTGTCGGAGCTATCATCCATAAATCTGGCTGAGCTCACATTGGGTTCTGGTTCTGAACACACTAGATCCAGCTCAGACTTGCTTCTCGTTACAGGAGGTATTTTACAGACAAAATCAGCTGAAAATAGGAATATGGTGCAAGACCATGTGCAAACATTGATGGGTGGTATTCACACCACTCCTGGCTCTGTGGGTGAACAAAGGGGAGGTGATGTGTTTCGTCCACCGTCCTCTGATGCTTCTTTCAGCGTGACATCTTTGGGGGCTTCATATGACTCCGTGCCACTGACCTGTCCTGGTCCAACTGCTTGTCCTGACCTCAGGCCTCCTGCCACAACTTTTGATAAGGTCACTGGCTGGCAGCGAGGAAATTCAGGTCGATTAAATAGAATTGCTGATAATGTTCACACATGCCTTGACGCAGCGCCTCCTGCTCAATTCATGTTACCTCTCGTTTCTTCCACCACAGCTGAGGGAGTCCGCAAACAGACTTACACGCCTTTTAGTTTGCAGGATACTGAGTTGATCCGTCAGCGTTTGCCTGATATCCAGAAAGGAGGTTCGGCTTGGATCCGCGCTTTTCTGGAGGCTTGCGCCGGAATTGTGCCATGTCTGGGTGATTGGAGGAGGGTTTTCACAGCATGCACGTCGTTTGGTAGTTTGACTGAAATAGAACAGGCTGCTGGGACTAAATTGGACCCAGACAGTGACACACTGCACGACCACGTTCAAATTTTATGGCCAATTATACGAGAGAAATATCCGACGTCTATGAAATCTTCAGACTTGTGTGAGATTCCTCCGGCTGTTACAGAACGGGGCACGACCTACTTATCTAGAGTTAAGCTCTTGTGGGAAAATAGAACTGGAAATGATCCAACGATTGATCCTACGACTCAACTGTTGTTCAGAGGAGCTGTAGAGAGCTCTCTGTCTGATGATGTTAAGAAGAGCTTGGCGTCTGTTGTTGGCCTAACAAAGATGGATTATGATTTATGGGCAGCCCACGTTGTTCATTTTATTGATCAATCTTTTGATAAGAGGGAGTCTGATGACAGGGAATTGAAATCCCTTGAAACTCAATTAGCTAAGGCCCAATTAAAAGACATACGTGACAAACTTAATTTCACAAAGGTGAATGCAATTCAGATGCCCCAGGTTCAGGGTCCTCCTACATCATCTGATAATTCATATCAACAGAGACCTCTGGGCCCATCCACATCCTGGCGCAGGGGTCGGAACAAACGTCTGAGGGGCAACCCTCGACCCACGGACAGGTGCCACCGGTGTGACGGGGTGGGACATTGGCATTTTCAATGTCCGACCAAACAGGATTTATCGAGACAGGAGGTGACGCCAGCTCGTTATCCACATGACGTATATCCACCACCACCAGATAATACTCCACATGGCCCTATGCCGGGAGCCAATAATCAGGCCCCAGGCCAATATCCTATCCAATAGGGGTGCCCTGGTCCGGCAGTAGGTGGCGTCTTGTATTTAGAGCCTTTGGTATCGTTAACCATTAACGGCCGAAATCACATGTGTATGGTTGATACAGGCGCCAGGTATTCGTCAGTTAACACGTCACTCCCACGATCAAAGAATACCGTACCTGTTGTTGGATTCTCGGGCAAGCCAGAGGAGTGGCCGCTATCTTGTTACGTACCATGCGTGTGGAATAATCTGCGCTTTGAACACTCCTTCCTGATTTCTGACACATGTCCAGTGAACTTGATTGGACGAGACATTCTGTGTGATCAGAACGTGACTTTGATGATGAGTCCTGACAACGTCCAGCTGAGTTTTCCTGATGGAACTGTTCAGTACTGTGCTACAGTGAAAAGCTCCATTCATCAGATGCTCCAGGTTGAAGGGACTTCTGCTGAGTCTGGTCCAGCCGAATTTCAAGCTGAAGTTTGGTGGGGAGCAGTTCCTGACTTTACAACTACGCTCTTGTACGACACACTGCAGAGCTGGAACGCCTGGATTAATGTCATAAGATCTTATGACACGCTTCCTGATGTGGCACATTGCACGCTGAACTATGACCTTTGTGGTGATGGGGACTACGATGTGCTCTGGACAGGACTGCTTGAACATTGTCAAGAGACTGGTGAATTTCCAGTGGCTGAAATCATGGACATTTATGTGGCCCCGGAGGGAGTGGTGGCAGGTGTGAAGTTGCCTGCAACGTTACTGCAACTGTATATGCTTGGCGATGTATCAGCTCCACATGTGTCATTGATGGTTGTATCTGGTGCCGATGCGAAGAATTTAGGTCCTGTGATGAGACGCTGTCTGGCTGTAAGGGAATGGGTGCCTACACAAAATCCACACTTACACTATTCTCCAGAAACTGATACTTACAGGATCACACACAGATCATTCACATTATTGTTACCTGAGAAACATTCTCTGCCTAGATCACATGGCGGAGAAAACACAGACCATGTTGATACGGACAAACTGTTAGCCAGTTTGCCTGATACACTTTGGGCCAGGAGTTCTACAGATGTGGGCCTGCTGAGTGTCAACCCTGTCTCGATCGTCCTGAAGCCAGGCACGATTCCAATCTATAAACATCAATATCGACTCCGACAGGAGCAGATTGACGGTATAGAGCAAACTATTAAGGGTTTGCTGGAAGCTGGTGTGTTGCAGCCTACTGTTTCGAGCTGGAACACACCTCTACACCCGGTACCAAAAGCTGATAAATCTCATTACCGTTTAGTTCATGATTTGAGGCCTATAAATAAGGTTGTTGTTCCATCTAAT
>JBBPBX010007910.1:53531-63988 GCA_038048925.1 Garcialebias charrua | reverse complement strand
TATATGGCTTGTTATCAGCTGATTTCACAATTACGTTCATTTGTTAAGGAAAAGTTCAGCTCAGACATATATTTGCTATAATTTTTATCAAACAAATAATTGTTTTTAAGTGTTAATCTTCTTAAAAGCCTTGCTGTGCAATCCTGTTGCAGACATTTACAGCAGAGCTAAACGTAGGTGTGACCTATCTAGGGATTTTTCCAATCTATTGGTGATAATTGGACAATGTAACCTATACACCGGTGTGACCTATACATCAGAAAATACGGTACTCTATATGATTTTTGTATGTTATAAAAACAAACTGCCTGTCTGAGGAGTGCAGACCTATGATCAGATTCTTGAACAAGCGGCTTGAGTCCCCCTCCTTGAACTGCAGCATGCCCTGGAACTCCTTCTCCTTGCGGGGGATGTTCACCGGTCTGACGGGCACAGAGGCACCGCTCGTCTGCTGACAATTCTCTAAACACAGCAACAACATGAGCGGGCAGGAGTGGTTATTTGATTCAGCTTATGTTACAATTGTACACAATTGTCCCGTTTACAAATGTTCATTGGATTACCTTCAAAATCTTCCACTTTTTTCATGTAAATTTTAAGTTGTTTTTTCAACTTGCGTATGATTTTGTCTTGATTTTCTTGTTGCTCCATTTGTTCCTGAAATTATTTATGGAAAAAGATGGGATCAAGATTTAAAAAAAGACAAATATCTGGCAGTTTTGGTGTGAATATTTAATTCAACAATGGACATTTCATGTCGTTCTTGAACTGCCACCTTATTGTGGTGGAGGAGTTTGTCCTAGGAGCTATGTTGTCAGGAGCAATTATGTTTGCCCCTGGTTGAACCTCCCAAGACATATTGGTCCTGGGTGACAGACCAGACAAAGAGAGATTCAGAAAACTTATGGACAAAATAAAACAAGGAGCTCAGTGCCCAGACAAGGGTTACTGGAAAACCCACCCTGGAGTCAGGCCTGGGGGAGGGGCTTGTATGAGAGTGTCTGGTGACCGGGTCTCTACCCATAGGGTTCAGGCTCAGCCCTAACGAGCAACATTGCCTTCCTGTTGGCCCACCACCTGCAGGAGGGGCCATATGAGTCGGGTGCACGACTCCATGGACAGTGGCTGAAGGCGGGGGCCTGGGTGCTCTGACCCTGGCTTACCAAAGCTGGCTCTTGGGACATGAAACAAACTCTGGTGGGGAAGGAGCCTGAGCTTGTGCGTGAGGTAGAGAGGTACCGACAAGATATAGCTGGGCTCACCTCGACACACAGCATGGGCTCTGGAACTGACCTCTTTGAGAGGGGTTGGACCTTATTCCACTCTGGAGTTGCCCATGGTGAGAGACGTCGAGCTGGTGTGGGTCTACTCTTAGCCCCCCAACTTGGGGCCTTTGTGTTCCAGTTATCCCCGATAGATGAGAGGGTAGTAGCTTCCCTGCACTTTTGGGAGGGGGGACGTGGTCTGACTGTTTGTGCGTACGTACCCAACAGCAGTTCAGAGTATCCTGCCTTCTTGGAGTCCTTAGCAGGGGTGCTGAAAGATGCACCAGCTGAGAATTCCTTGATTTCTCTGGGGGAATTCAATACATGCCCACATGGGTAATGACAGTGTGACCTGGAGGGGCATGATTGGGAGGAACGTTTTCTCTGATCTGAACACAAGCAGTATTCTGTTGTTGGACTTCTGTGCTAGTCATAGTCTCTCCATCACAAACACCATGCTTGAACATAAGGGTATCCATAAGTGCACTTGAAACCAGGATGCTCTAGGTCGTAGATCGATGATTGACTTTGTAGTAGTGTCATCTGATTTGCGGCTGTTTGTTTTGGACACTCGGGTGAAGAGAGGAGCTGAGCTATCAACTGATCACCACCTGGTAGTGAGTTGGATCAGATGGCGAGGGAAGATGCCAGACAGACCCGGTAGACCCAAATGTGTAGTGAGGGTTTTGCTGGGAATGCCTGGCAGAAGAACCTGGCAGAAAATCTTCAACTTCCACCTCCAGGAGAGCTTTAACTGTATCACAGCTAATGCGAGGAACATCGAGTCAGAATGGGCCATGCTCCATGACTCAATTGTTGAAGTGGCCACAAAGTTGTTGACAGCTCTCCTGGTGGCCATCCTGAAACTCAATAGTGGATATCCCGGGTTAGGGAGGCTGCCAAGCTGAAGAAGGAGTCCTATCGGGTCTTGTTGGCCATTGGGACTCCGGTAGCCTGGTTAAAACCACACCCTGTCCTTCACTTCGCTTCAGACTAGGGTCTGGGACCTCTCCATTTTAAAACGATTCTTGCTGGAGGCGTGGGCTCTGCTGAGGAACAAAACCATTGGATATTTTGAACAGGGAAAGCATTCTGCTCCCTCCCCTCAGAGCCACCCCCCGTGCTCTGGTGAACTTGACAACTGCTCCGCCTCCTGCAGCTCTTCTCTTGCTGCCGGCTGCCGCGCTGCAAATTATGTGTTTATATGTTAATAAAACGTTTTAATAAAATACAATAAAACCATGGATCGCTGGTCCAGCTCACCAGAAGACCAGAACATCTGATGGGACTCGGTCAGCAACGTAAAACCCGAGTTTAATTCTCGTGACAACCTCAGCCATTTCCTTGTTCATTTCAGCGGAGGGAGAGAAGGAGGAGGGCGCGAGCGATCACTTGACTTTTGGCCCAAAAAACAAAAGAAAACTCCAGATAAGGGATTAAGAAGGGGAAATTAATAAATTTGTGTCACATATAAAACAGTTCTGCATCGCTTTGCATCGCTTTGAATGAGAACATGCCGGTGCTCGCTGACTGCGCGCTGGCAGAGCCCTTTTATAGGGCTCTGCGCGCTGGGACAGGTGGGGGCGTGGGTTAGGGTCCAAAACTCCGTCCCTTCTGTTCTCTGATTGGTCCGAACAAAAATCTACCAGAGAAATCCTTGTGGATGGGAGAAGTCCCAGACTGTGCAGTGAAGGGAAATGAGAATTGAGCGGAGCTGTGCAGGAAGGCGACGGCCAGGCTAGGACTCCGGAGGCAGCTGAGGAATACCGGAGAGCCAAGCAGTCAGTAGCCCTGAATGTTGCTGAGGCAAAGGCTCGGATATGGGAGGAGTTTGGTGAGACCTTGGATAGAGACTCTTTGCCAGCTCCAAGGAGATTCTGGCAAACCATCAGGCAGCTGAGGAGGGAAAAGCAGCTCTTTACTGTGTTCAGTGAAGGTGGGCTGCTGTTGACCTCAACCAGTGATGTCATCGGGAGGTGGAAGGAATACTTCTCGAGCCTTCTCAATCCCACCAGCACATTTTCCATGGAGGAAGCCGAGTTCATAACCATGGCTGCAATCACCGAGGTAGTTAAAAAGCTCTACGGCGCTGGGACTCCAGGTGGAGATCTGCCTTAATGGCCTTGAGGCTCTGGATGTTGTGGACCTGTCTTGTTTGACATGTCTTTGCAATACCACATAGACATTGGGGGCAGTGCCGCTGAATTGGAAGACTGAGTGGTGGTTCACCTCTTCAAACAGGGTGTGCTCCAATTATATGGGCATCACTCTCGTCAGCCTCCCTGGTAAGGTCTATTCAGGGGTACCGGAAAAAGTGAGTCCGATCGTTGGTCAAACCTCAGAGCCAGGAGGAACAATGTGAGTTCCGTCCTGGCCATGGAACACTGGATCAGCTCTTTACCCTCACTACGGTCCTTGAGGGGTCCTGGGAGTTTGCCCATCCAGTCTACATGTGTTTTGTGGACTTGGAGAAGGCATTTGACCATGTTCCTTGGGGTACACTGTGGGGCTGCTCTGTGAGTATGGGATTGAGGGCCCATTGTTATGGGCTGTTCAGTCCCTATACATGTGGTGCTTGAGTTTGGGCCACATTGCTTGGTAGTAATTCGGACCCCTTCAGGATGAGAGTTGGATTCCACCAGGGCTGCCCATTGTCACTGATTCTGTTCATAACTTTTATGGACAGAATTTCTCAATGCAGCCAGGGGGAGTCTGGTTCAGTGGCCTCAGGATTCCCTCTCTGATCTTTACAGATGATGTGGTCCTGTTGTCGTCATTGTGCCGTGATCTCCATCTCTCACTTAAGTGGTTTGCAGCAGAGTGTAACTCAGCTGGGATGAAAGTCAGCACATCCAAATCTGAGGCCATGGTCCTCAGTCGGAAAAGGGTGAATTTCACTCTTCGTGTCGAGGGTGAGGTTCTTGCTCAAGTGGAAGAATTCAAGTATCTCTGGGTTTTGTTCATGAGTGAGGGAAAAATGGAGCGTGAGATTTACAGACAGATTGGTGCAGAATCTGCAGTATTGCAGACTCTATGCCAGTCCATTGTGGGGAAGAGGGAGCTGAGCTGTGAGGCAAAGCTCTCGGTTTACTGGTTGGTCTACGTTCCTATCCTCACCTATGGTCACGAGCTCTGGGTAGTGACCAACAGAATGAGACCAAGGATACAGGTGGTTGAAATGAGTTTCCTCTGCAGGGTAGCTGGACTCTCCCTTAGAAATAAGGTGATAAGTTCAGTTTTCTGACTCAGAGTAGAACCGCTGCTCCTCCACATCGCGAGGAGCCAGTTGAGGTGGTTTGGACATCTGGTAAGAATGCTCGCTGGGCACCTCCCTAAAGAGTTGATTTGGGCATGTTTGACTGGGAGGAGAACCCAGGGAAGACTCAAGACACGCTGGAGAGACTATGTCTCTCAGTTGGTCTGAGAACACCTTGCAATCTTCCCAGAGGGGCTGGAAGAGGTACTGTGGAGAGATATGTCTGGACCTCCCTGCTCAAGCTGCTGCCCCTGCGACCAGACTTCAGAACAAGTGGAAAACAATGAATGGAAGGATTGATTGATGGATGGATGGACATTTCATGTTTTATATAACAAAGCTTGGTGAGCTGAAACTAACAACATACAGTAACTTATAAAAGAAAGAGTGACAGACCTCGACCCAGTAATCAGACCCACCAGGTTCTCAGCAGTGAGCCGTGTGATCTCATACTTCAGGCTTGCTTCAACTCGAGCATCTTCAGACATATGGAGGCTCTGAGACAACAGTTTCTGCTGCTGTTCCTTTTCAGCCCTCAGTTTGTTCATTTCCTCAATGAGCTTCCTGTACTTCTCGTTGTGAAGATGCTCCTGCTCCTGCATCTGGCACTCCAGAAGTCTGCAGCACGAGGAAAAGGTGTTTAAGTCCATACTGCAAGACCGTGTTTAAATTAATTATGTGTGGTATATTAATCCATTACCTGTTGGTCTCTTTCAAACCTTCATAAGCCAGCCACAGCTCTCCATCTTCATTCAGTGTATGAATGTTAGTAGACCTGAAGAAAAGCATCAAAACATGAACACACCTCATGCAGTTGTTTGGCCACAAGAGTTAAAGTAGGTTAAATACGTTAAGAAAAAAAAGAAAAGGGACTGTTCATTGGATGACCTGTTAAAAGAATAAATAAAAAACATTTCACTTTTAAAAGTAGAATTGATTGTGTCGGCAAAGAGAAAAAATTATGCATCCAAGTAAGTACGCCCTTGTTACAAACAATAAAATAGCTTCAACTCAGTCAATTTTGCAGAAACTGTGCTAAAATGTGATGAAGTAGTAGCTGAGAGTCATCCCGTCACGTAGTCTGAGTGTTAACTGATTGCACAGGACCTTTGTTTAAAACTTTGACATGCAAGAAAGCAGGCAATACGAATTACTTCAAAGACTGCTAGTTTCATTTTAAATGTAAAGTGAACTTCTTTATAAGCTCTGGTGGTATTTTTCACGGTGTCACAACTTCAGACTTGGGAAGAAAATTAAATTCATTCACTTGGAACATATACAAATAATATAAGCTGGAAAAACTTTTTACTGTTATCAGTATACAAGCGCAAGACTAGTTACAAAAAATAAATTATGAGTGACAGTGCAAATAAATAAATTACAAAAACAGTCTGAGAAGTGCACATTTCTCCAAGCAAGATCTCCAAACAGTCAAAAAAAAAAAATTTATTTTATTTTATTACTTTGATAACACACATACTTTTTTATGAACTGCTTGCTAACATGTTGGTTAAAAGTAAATCTAAAAGGCCTCACCTGTCATGGTGTTGTAATGAAGGAATCTGACTGAAATCCAATTTCACACCATCCCCAAGTACAGAATCCTGAGCACCAAGTTAATGTTAAATGTTATAACAAATATATTCATTCTTTCTGATTGTATTAGTAAAAGTGAGACATTGAATTTCTCACCTTGTGTTTTAGAGCCTCCTGACGAACCATGTGTGAGCGGAGCAGCAGCACTTCCTCTTTTCTCATCTCCAGCTCCTCGTTGGAGGAACCGAGTTGTTCCAGTAGGATGTTGTAGGGCAAAGACCCTGGGGCGGGGGGCGCTACGTCACTGTCCTCGCTGGTCAGAGACTTTCGCAGCTCACTTAAATTCTGCTTCAACTGCTTGTTCTCAGACTCCAGTTCTTGTCGCTGCATTGTAACATTTTTTTAAAGGAAATCAAGAAATATTTAGTTGGACTTTATTTCATCTTTAGATATATCAGCACTGACAGGTTTATTATCATTTAAGGTGCAGTAACTGTTGAATCCCAAAACGCCAAGTGTCACCTTTAATTTCTCCAAGTCCAGTTCTGTTCTGCCAACACTCCTCTGCTCCTCCACCTCCTGTTCCAGGAAAAAATACACACAGCTTAAAACATCAGAATGTAACAAAAAGCATTATAACAAATTCATCACATGTAATTTTCTTTTTTTAAGAAAAAGGCTTTGCATACTTTAGCCTTTTCTTGTTGGGCTTCTTCTTTTGTATCCAGCTGCTGCCAAAGTGATCGATTTTCCTCCTCCAGATCCTTCACTCTCCTCTGGAGCTTAAGCAGAATGGTCACATCCACTTTTTTCTGCATCTCTTCCTGAGCAAAATAAAAAACACTAGTTGATAAATATCTTTAATTTAACTCAAATACTACACTATTTGTGTCAGAAAAGATAAAATATAAAACTTTTCAAATGGATATTTTAAGGAATCTTGTTCTCTGCAACTGAAGTGTTAAATTAATCAACACAAATACATTTTTGTCCATTTCTAATCTTTTTGTGGCACATGGAGAATATTTCCTGTAGTCTATAATGAACTGTTTTCTATAAAATATTATGCATATTTAAATAAATAAAAATCTGGTTGCATACGGCAAATTAAGTGTTACAGTTAAGGTAAAAAGTAACTATTATTTTACTTCCAAGATTAATGTTTTATTATTTATTGTTCCGAAGCATTTATGTGGCACACAACCGAACATGCTGCATGCGCAATGAATGCAGCTGGGTCTGGTCAGGGTTGCCAGATAACTTTAAATTGTCCTAATTACCCCCTCCTTTTCTGTGCACATGTTCAACAAACAACACACACCTTCACTTAGCACGTATGACAGTTTTGGTCAAAATACTATCATTTTAAAGCCACAGTACTATAGTTTATCATTTCTTATCTGGCAACCCGACTGACATAGAAACTACAGCGTTTTTCGTGCAAATCCACTCGTTTTTTGTTTGTTTGTTTATTACCTCAGTAAATATTGAAAAAGCACTAAGGTTTCCAGAGGTTGCTCTCGTGTAAACGGAGCCTTATAGTAGGTAGATCACTTTGACTTGGGTCATTTTGAAAGTAGCTTGCATGCTGAAAAAGTCTGGACACTGCTGGACTAGACAGATGCTAATTTTTCAGGAAATGAGTCTCCCTGAAATCACCCAGAATAATCCTCAGATTGAAAATAAAAACTTTATATTGGATGCTAAAGGCCTGAATTAAAAATGTGTTTGATACAGAATTAAAGGGAAACTGAAAAAGTACGGCTTCTTTGGAAAAAATTACAAAGTTCTTTGCATGAATAAAACCAAATGTATGTGTTTAAAGCCCTCATATCAGCTCTCAAGCACAGTGGTGGAAGGATGAGGATTTGGGCTTGTTTTGCAGCTGCAGAATCTGAACACCTTGCAGTAACCGAGTCAACCATGACTTCCTGTTAACCAAAATGTTCTAACTTGAATATGCGGCCAACTGTCTGGCAGCTGGCTAAAAGTGGGCTGTGTTCCCAAACACTACACCATCAGATCTACATGAAAATGACTTCAATAAAAGCTTTGGATGAAAAAGACACCACAGTCCAGCTGCTTGTTATTTCACAACTACAAACCGGATTCCAAAAAAAGTTGGTGAATAAAAACTGAATGCAATGATGTGGAGATGGCAAATGTCAATATTTTATTCGTAATAGAACATAGATGACAGATCAAAAGTTTAATCTGAGTAAATGTAACATTTTAAAGGAAAAATATGTTGATTCAAAATTTCACAGTGTCAACAAATCCCAAAAAAGTTGGGACAAGTAGCAATAAGTGGCTGGAAAAAGGAAATTGAGCATATAACGAACAGCTGGAAGACCAATTAACACTAATTAGGTCAATTGACAACATGATTGGGTATAAAAAGAGCTTCTCAGAGTGTCAGTGTCTCTCAGAAGCCAAGATGGTAAGAGGATCACCAATTCCACCATTGTTGTGCAGAAAGATAGTGCAGCAATACCAGAATGGTGTTACCCAGCGTAAAATAGCAAAGACTTTTAAGTTATCATCATCAACCGTGCATAACATCATCAAAAGATTCAGAGAATCTGGAACAATCGCTGTGCGTAAGGGTCAAGGCCGTAAAACTCTACTGGATGCTCGTGATCTCCGGGCCCTTAAACGTCACTGCACCTCAAACAGGAATGCCACTGTCAAGGAAATAACAGAATGGGCTCAGGAATACTTCCAGAAAGCATTGTCAGTGAACACAATCCACCGTGCCATCCGCCGTTGCCAGCTGAAACTCTACAGTGCAAAGAGGAAGCCATTTCTAAGCAAGCTCCACAAGCTCAGACGTTTGCACTGGGCCAGGGGTCATTTAAAATGGAGTGTGGCAAAATGGAAGACTGTTCTGTGGTCAGATGAGTCACGATTTGAAGTTCTTTATGGAACACTGGGACACCATGTCATCCGGACCAGAGAGGACAAGGATAGCCCAAGTTGTTATCAACGCTCCGTTCAGAAGCCTGCATCACTGATGGTATGGGGTTGCATGAGCGCTTGTGGCATGGGCAGCTTGCATGTCTGGAAAGGCACCATTAATGCAGAGAACTATGTTCAGGTTCTAGAACAACATATGCTCCATCTAGACGTCATCTCTTTCAGGGAAGACCCTGCATTTTTCAACAAGATAATGCCAGACCACATTCTGCAGCAATCACAACATCATGGCTACGTAGGAGAAGGATCCGGTACTGAAATGTCCAGCCTGCAGTCCAGATCTTTCACCTATAGAGAACATTTGGTGCATCATAAAGAGGAAGGTGCAACAAAGAAGGCCCAAGATGATTGAACAGTTAGAGGCCTGTATTAGACATGAATGGGAGAGCATTCCTATTTCTAAACTTGAGAAACTGGTCTCCTCTGTCCCCAGACGTCTGTTGAGTGTTGTAAGAAGAAGGGGGGATGACACACAGTGGTAAAAATGGACTTGTCCCAACTTTTTTGGGATTTGTTGACGCCATGAAATTTTGAAACAACATATTTTTCCCTTAAAATGATACATTCTCTCAGTTTAAACTTTTGATCTGTGATTTGTGTTCTATTCTGAATAAAATATTAGATGTTGGCACCTCCACATCATTGCATTCAGTTTTTATTCACAATTTGTTTAGTGTCCCAACTTGTTTGGAATCCGGTTTGTACTTCCTGTAATTGTCAACACAAGCAGGTTACATCAACCTTCACATCAATAGACGAGTACTTCACACATTACCTCCGTGTGTATGGAGCCATTTTCACCTCCAGTTGAGCTTAAGCTCGGAGAAAACTCCGATGAGTTACTGCTGTAGTTGGAGTCCGTCCTTTTGTGACTAAATTTGCTTGAATTCTTGTTAAGTGAGAGAAAACAGAAAATATTACTTGTTGAGATATCAGAAATCCACCACTAATATAGATACTAGTATCCACTGTTGTTGTGGATACTTCTGTATTGCTTCCTAAGTTAACAAGCTGTCCCTGATGTGGATTTTTTTAAATCAAATAAATGGTACATAGATTTTCCCTGTCACTAGGGATTTCAATAGTGAATGTTTCGAGATGAGTGTTTTTCTGGACTGGAATTGAACAATGAATACAAGAAAACCTTAATGTTGTTGGTGAAAGACATTCAAGTGGTAAGAGTGATACTGTGTACAGTATAAGAATACAGGTACCGGTAGTTTATTTATTTTTGTTTTTCTTGTCCCAAAGCAACAGACCCTGGTGAGCAGAGGGAGCAATTTTCTCCTCTACCAGGCACAATGGTGGAGCCAGGCAGATGGTGGCTGAAAATGGTGGCCAGTCAGACCAATTTGACCATTAGAAAGCATAGTCTCCTCAAATGATCAGCGGGGCCAGTTTACATATACCTGTACATACAGTAT
>JBBPBX010007910.1:40420-52411 GCA_038048925.1 Garcialebias charrua | reverse complement strand
GTAACTGGGACCTCGTGTACATAATCTCGTTTTCATCTCATGTACCACATGCGGTGCAAATGACAATAAAGACTCTCTGACTCTCTGACAATTTGTCAGACTGCACCAGACTTTCAGGAAAAAAAACTCATTTCACATCACGATAGATGAAAAAATTACGTATTAAATAAAGAGACTAAAAAGGTATATATTATGATAAAAGTATCTAATTTGCAAATCAAAGTAAATTTTAAAACATTGCCATTTTGTAGTTTTTTTTAATCAGATGGTTTGACAGGATGAATATGTCTAAATGTTTATGTTTATGTTTATTAAATTTGTTCATTTTTTTAATTACAAAAAACACAATACAAAGCAATTCCATAAATGATAACGTACAAAATATTTAAAAAAAATGAAAGGTAGCAGAAAGAAAAAAATCTTATTATATCTGCCCCTTTTTTCAAACAATTAGTTCAAACAATGATAATATTCCAGTAACAGTACAAAATTAACTCTTTCTAATTTTCTAACTAATACAATAGACATTACGCTATTTCATTTTTTTTTTTTTTAGCAATTTAGTTTTGATCATTTTCTTAAATGTAAACATTGACTTGGCATTTTTAACTTCATTCTCTAAGCCATTCATTAATTCCCTGGATTGAGGTAGACCGTCCCTTCAAACTAGTTCTGAATTTTGGTTTTATAAAGATGTCTGTCGCCTTAAGATTATAAGAACTTTGTCTTTTAACAAAATGCATTTGGATATTTAAAGGTAATGCATTATTTTGAGCCCTATACATAACTGATAAAATATTCTAATCTACCAAATCATGGAACTTCAATAACTTCAGTTGATGTAAATCTAACGTCAGTATTAGTTTGAAGTAGGAAACTGAAGTTTTCACTCCCACTGAATCATTGCAGAAAGACCTACCTGTTGCGTTTGCTCCTTGTAGATCTTGGTCTGCTCCTCCAGCTCCTCCTTGTCTCTGCTGGTGTTTTCCAGCTCGTGCTGAAGGAAGGAGAGCCGCTCCAGCAGCGAGGGCACCGTCTCTGCTGTGGCTCTGGCCTCCTGCTCTGACCTCTGCAGGCTTTCGGTCTCTCTGCTCTGTCGCTCTCTCTCAGCAGCGTGGGTCTTCTCCAGAACGCCGAGCCTCTCACTGAGCTCCCTGTTTTCTTTTTGCTGCGGGTGGGGGAGATACAGACACATGATTTGCATGTGATGCGACAACTCCTGATGATGTAACGATCCTCAGAATCAAGTTAAGTGTCCTAGTGTAAACAGCAGACAAAACTAGGCTCCATGAGACTCACCTGTTCATTTATCTTGTGCTGCAGCTGCAGAATCTTGTTTTCCATGCCGACATTGAGCTTCTTGAAGTGCTCCACGGAGCGCGCCTCCACTTTGAGCTTCTTCAGTTCTTTCTTGGCCCTCATGCGGCGCACACAGCTCTGCAGCAGGACAATGGCTGACAGGGTGCGTCTGTAACGCCACTTGGCCAGCCAGCGTCTCGCCCACTTCTGAATTATCACAGCCTTGTGCTCGAATATCAGCTGTGAAAGCGGATGCAGAAACAGAATGAAAGTGACATGGTGCTAAGTTAACTACACGTAGTCCTCGACTCACGGCGATTCGGTGTTACGAACGCATCTTATTAATAAAAAATTCCATTAAATTAAAAAATTGAATTTTTTTTTGAAAACTCTTATTTTATGTGTTTAAATGTTCTTGATTTTAGGTGTACAACACTTTGCTGCAGCTGTGGTTGTTTTAAATGGCTTTACAAATAAATTATTATTATTTTTATTACTGTATTATTATTTTGAAGCCGATTACGCAGTTTTCGGCAGTGTTCTGCAGTTTTCGGCAGTGTTCTGCAGTTTTCGGCAGTGTTCTGCAGTGTTCGGCAGTTGTCGTTTAGCTTCGGTTACCTCCAGCTTCGACATCCGGCTTTGGACAGACCGTCTGTCTGATCAGAGATTGCTTCGCTTGGATAAATGAGCTGGAAACGGTCGGTGAACTCTGTGGACGTCTCAGGCGGACGAACGGATTAGCGGCCTGGATGTTGTTGGCACCCGAAGCTAACAAGCTAAAACGCGGACGGACGGCTCGGCGGTTGGTGGCACCCGAAGCTAACAAGCTAAAACGCGGACGGACGGCTTGGCGGTTGGTGGCACCCGGAGCTAACATGCTAACGCCAGCCCCACCGGGGAGACGGAGCCGACGGGCGGCGGAGATGCCTGCTGCGGCCGGGAGCTAACATGTTAACGCGGAGAAACGGCTTCACCAGCTCCCAGTAAGTTATTAACTCTTTTTCCCTTCATTATGGCTCCAAATGTATGGAGCTAACATGCAGTTACAAACAGTTTGGACCGCGTGAAGCAGCTGGAAGCTGCAGAGCTCGGACGTGCAACGAGCTAACATGCTAACAGACATGCTAACTATTTTTTTCCTTCATTATGGCTCCAAATGTACTGTATGTTTTTTGATAATTATGTAGGGCACTGTGTTAGGATAGGCGAAGTGCTTGGTAACTGTACAGTACCGTCCATGTACGTGTATAAGTGGCGGCTCGAGTGTTTCCGACTTACGGCGATTTTCGACTTGCGAACGGCCGTAGGAACGGAACTCGTTCGTAAGTCGAGGACTACCTGTAGACTTTCTTTTCAAAGCATGATACAATTATTTTTCATTTACTGAGTACCACTGTAATTATTTTTTTTAAATGACGAGTTTGTTTCAGTCTTACCACAAATGTTGGACAATTCCACAACACGCACAAAAAAAAATTCATAATGTGGAAAAAATTTACAAATCTGCCAGCCATAACATTATGACCTTTGCCCTTTAAAAATATCAGACCAGTCAGAATACAAAGAAAATCTGAGAGTTTTCTTAGAGTATCTGGCACTGCGACATCAGCAAAGCCTTTTGGATCCCCCCTGCGTTGTAGGATCTGTAGACAGATTGGTATCTGGGGTTGTTACTGTGTGAGGAAACACCTCAGACTCTTTGTTTTTGTACATAAACCAGTGGTTGCAGATTCCTCTAACGCCCCACAGGAGGACGCTGCTCCTGCAGAGGGTGCTGCTACCATATGAAGCTGTGCAAAACGAGTCAATAAAGAGTGAAAGTAACATTTATGATGCAGGTTTTCCCAACAGGACATGGTTTTCTAACAACAAACAGTGTTATCTATAACTGGTCTTAATGTTATGGCTGAATGTTGCAAACCAGAGAGTAAAAACATTGATTAAAGCTATTAGCTACTAGCTGTAGCTGTATGTGATATTCTACATCGTCAATCCTGCTGGAGTTAAACTACAGTATTTTCTGGTGTATAGGTCGCATTGTCCAATTATCACCAATAGATTGGAAAAATCCCTAGATAGGTCGCACCGGTGTATAGGTCGCACCTACGTTTAGCTCTGCTGCAAATGTCTGCCACAGGAGCGCACAGCAAGGCTTTTAAGAAGATTAACACTTAAAAACAATTATTTGTTTGATAAAAATTATAGCAAATATATGTCTGAGCTGAACTTTTCCTTAATAAATGAACGTAATTGTGAAATGAGCTGGATTTAAAAATTTGTTTCACCGAAAGTGATAACAAGCCATATATAGGTCGCACCGGTGTATAGGTCGCAGGCCTTGAAAAAACCCATAAAAAGGTGCGACCTATACATCGGAAAATATGGTATTTATCCTGCCTGTGGTCATTCAATTCATCTAATTAGCTATCTGAAACAAATAAGATGTTAATCATCCTAGCTGTTTTAGGAACATCACTACCTTTACCTTGAACATCTGGGTGTCCACTGAACAAGAAACCTTCCTATAGTATAACAAAGATGGTTAAATCGTGTAATCTGGTCCGGTTTCAAGTGAAGAAATGTTTTGTCCCCCATCCAGAGGACTTTGTCAGTCTGCGGCCTGCCAACCAGATCTGTCCCATAGGTAGTGTTCATTGCTGTGTTTCAAGCCATCCTCCTGTTGTAATCTCAGAAGTAGACTTTTTAACATGTGCAAACAGAGCACACCCATCTGAAACCAGATGACATGATTTAACCTTTGTTGTCGTTATCCACCTGAATGATTGAGCTTACAAACCTTTTTCTTCCTACATTATGTTCACCCTGTTAAAAGATGAATTGCCATATCCTAATGGAGAACCAAATCGTTGTGATTCCGATCAAACGTACCTGATAGTACAGCTTTCTGGCCATGTGAACCCTCCAGAAACACTGAATGGTGATAGCTGCAGAGCGCTGCTGCAGGAAGCATCTTCTTCTTGTCCACATTCGAACGTTTCGCTGAAGCACAACAGCTGCTCTGCTCTGCCTCAGAAACTTCACGTACCTGAGGAAAGAGAGGAACATATTTAAAACATTAACTTTTATAAATATAGATTTTTATCATCTTTGCGCTGCCGTTTACCATCTCCACATACCTGCGTGCTTGATGACCCCGCACATATTTCTGAACAGTGATGGCAGACTCTCTCATCCTCAGATACTTCCTGCGGGTGAGCCAGCAGCGGATGGTCTTCTGGATGGAGACACAAGCCAGACGCAGTTTGTCAGAACGGAGCTTCTCTAAGAAAGCCACCTGGCCAGCCCTGAAGAAGATCTTGTTTTTGCCAAACTGGTACTTCTTCTGGTCCTAAAAACGACATGAAAAATACAGTGGCACATTTAATATTTTAGTAAATGGTCATGTAAGTTTTTTTATTAAATGAAATTCTTTCGTTCATACCTTTATAAGTTTTTCCATTAGGTTTTTGCAGGTTAGATTTTTGTCAGGAAGCACTTCTTTATGCTTCATGAGGACACGATAACGACTGAAGAATTCCTGATAAGTCCATCTGTAGTATTTATATTGTAAGCATCATAAAGTATAAGGCAGGTTCTATGTATAATGCTCATAATGTTCATGTTTTCAGCTTTCTACCAAATAATAATAATAATAATAATGAATTCAATTTATAACGCACTTTTCATTAATGAAAATCTCAAATATATCGATACGGTACCTGGATGGGAAGCCTGCTGCAGAAATACGGATTGTTTCCAGGATGCCACATGCACGAAGCTGCTGCACAGCCCTCACAGAGTCTAAGCTAAAAATACACAAGTATTTCAGTCTTTCATTTATGCTTGAAGTGAATTGTATTAAAAAAAAGGCAAATAATTCTCACGTGAAGGGGGCTTTAAGGTCATTTGGTTTTATGCAGCGTACGTAATGAGGCGTTGTAGAATTTAAGGTGTCCATTAGTAATTGTAGAGACTGTCGAAACTGAAACAATGTAAGAGAATATTAAAAGGGCATGTGCTGAAAAAATATTAACATATTCTTTTAAGCAACCCTTGATACTGACTCATTACCGAGTGCATCTTTGTGAGAGAAAAAAAAACTATTACGTCAGGAAAAGTCCTGTTTCGTGGCCAAAGCGGTCTCACCTGCAGTCCAACAGTCTTCTTTGCATCCCGCTGGTTCTGCCCAGCTCTTCCAGTGATGCCAGAAGATCTGCTGGTAGAAACTTTGGCTTTGTCTTCATCCTCAAACAGCTTCAGCAGCAAATCAAACTGAAGAGCAACAGAACAAAAAGCTAAGCAGCAGGTGGCGCCGTTTGCAATCTAAAGTTTTAAATATGGGCGTCATTTCCTCCAATAGTTGTGTCTGAACAATCCAGGGGTGTGTGTTGTGCTCACAGACTTACAACACAACATTACTCAACAGCTTTGTGGCTTTCAGTGAAGCACTAGATGAAATTTCACAGAAAAACCTTGATGTCTACAGATAATATCTTGGACGTGGATAAAACATCTCTTTACCTTGCTCTTTTGCAGCACGTTGATTTGCTCCTCGTTGACTGTGTCCTTGTTTTTCTCCAGGAAGCCCATACACTGGTACTCCACCTGTGCACAAGAAATTAGCTGAACTTTAAGAAGCAGAATCCTCCATCGGAACAAAAAAGTCAAATTTGGCACTGTAAGTGCTTGTAATTAATACAGTAAATACAAGTTATAATGTATCTTAAACAGTGAGTCTGAATGTTTGCAGCACATCCCAGTTCATGGTAGGATCTGTTCTACTGAACAATGTTTGCACCCATGAGAATATTAACGTTTTCCAGCTGGAAAACCCATGACAGACCGAACTTCTGGAGAGAAACCAGAGCATATACAAACAACTTGCATAAATGTCTCTTTTGTGGGTTAAAACACTGGACCTTAATGTCATAAAATGATCACCTTGTCAGCAAAGTGATGGACGATGAAAGCCCTGTTTGATAACCTGGGTTTATCAAAGTGAGCGTTCTGCTTCAGTAAGGCGTTGTACAGTTTCTGAGCCCACGTGTCATCAGAGCCTTTGGGCATCTGTGGAAAGAGGAAAAGCTGACACATCAGTTAGTCATGGTATTACTCACAGCCTCCACACACACTGTGCTGGGAGTCCAGAGACTGGAGAGGAAAAAACATTTCTAGAGTGGCAAAAATAGAAGTGCCACTTTACTTTGCATTCCTCGTCCAGAAGGTCCAGGATGCCCAGTCTGGCTTCAATGAGGTGGATGCAGGGCTGGTTATCAAAGAAGTCAATCAAAGTCCAAGAGAGCCCCTCTTTCATGTACTCTTCTTGCTCGAGTTTGAACACGTGCTGCACAGAGTGACAAATCAAGTGCTGTAAAAAAAATTAAAAATTAGAAAAAAATTGAACTGTGTTGAGCACAAAGTATTTGTACCAAGTTGAACTGCTGCTGAAGCTTCTCGTTGGCATAGTTGATGCAAAACTGCTCAAAGCTGTTGGTGTCAAACGTTTCAAACCTGAAGAAAACAAACCCCGCGTTTGAAATCAAATCTGGTTCATGTGGATTGGAAGGAATGAAGAAAATCATGAACTGTTTAGGAGACCTTACCCATAAATGTCGAGAACACCAATAAACGAGTGTTGCTTCTCTGTCGATTTTAAGGCGTTGTTAATACTGTTCACAATCCAGCTGAAGAGTTTGGCATAAATGTGTTTGGCTAAGGCGTCCCGTCCGTAGACCGCATTTATTTTGGAAACGGGCTTAACGAAGGTTTCTGTGGTCGTCTTGAGTTTCTTGTGACACAACCAGTGGGCCATTTCTTCACACGGTACCCCCATGAGCTCACAGAAAACCATCAAGTGGGCATTGTTTGGCTGGAAACACATTAAAGGACGAGAGTAAAGCTATATATGCATATTATTAACACAAATTTCAAGGAATACGGTACTTCAGCATTGTAGATGTTGATCTGAGAAGTCACTGTATTACCTGCAGTAGGCCCCTCACTTTAAAACAAAACTCATTACAGTACCCTCATTTCTAACAGAAGCAATTAAAATTATTCTGTTATCAAATCAAAGGGTAATTTGATTACCAAGATGCTGCATCTGTCTGCAGACTGCTCTTTCACTTCCACATTGCTGAGATGAAGAATTGCTGACAGAATTTGGTAAATTTCCATTTGTTCACCATCGCCAATTCCTACAATGCAAACAACAAACAATAAACAATAATCAGTTGCATCAGGTAATTATAAAATACTGTATTTCTTTATATTAATACTCACCCACTAGTGAGAAAGCTCTCCTCGTACTGTGCATCTCTTTGGCATCATTAACTCCATCTATGACCGGACTCTGACCCTGGTTGGTGCAGCTGAAGTCATCAGCACAACCTTTCAACAGCAAACGTAAAATATTTCTCCTTTATTGGAAACTTCATGCAGTTATTTTGCTACAGCAGTCATTTTTAAACATCATGCTGGTGAAGATTCTCAGTCATCCAGGACATGATAAATCAAAAAGGCGTTCAATTCAGGATCAACTGGACTTTATTTGTAACAGAAAACGTTTCGACTTCTGTCCAGAAGTCTTTTTCAATTCTTTTTCAATCTTTTTCAATTGAAAAAGACTTCTGGACAGAAGTCGAAACGTTTTCTGTTACAAATAAAGTCCAGTTGATCCTGAATTGAACGCCTTTTTGATTTTTAAACATCATTTGCAGAACGTGGATATTTTACAAACTCACAGACCTAACTTGAAGGCTTTGAACTCTGGAAGATGTGACGAGGCACAAAGCTGGTAAAATACGTGGTAGTTTCTTTCTCCATGAGCCTAAAACGACACGAACAGATAGGCCTGTTCACGTTAACAAATTTTGCTGGACAATTAATTGTCTCAGAAATTATTGCGATAAACGATAATGTTGTTGGAAATTTGACAATAATTAGTAATTATTATTTGTTAATTTGTTTAGAGTGTAGTACCTTGGTTTGACCACTGGATGGCAGTATAAGACTGTTTGAACCGAAGGATGGATAGTGAGGGAGCGAGCAGTGCGTCTATTTAAGAAAATGGGAGGGAGGCCCCTTGACGCGACATGGGCTGTCTCTCTTCCATTCTCAAAATGGTGGACGCTCAGTGTGGTTTGAGCTCTTTAGCATTTTTCACACAAAGCTTTTAATTAAAAAAACAGTAAACAAGTTCTCAGCTTCTTTTTGCAGAGACAAACTTTTTACACAAAGGCACGGGTTTCAACCGTGAATTTTGGAGCTTCGACAAGACAGAGGTTTTTTTCCCCGAGGTTGGCCTGTTAGCTTAGCTCGTAGCTTAACTTCTCAGCTTGGCTGCTTTTAACGGTACAAAAACACAATATTGGATAGTTAAAGCAGATTTTAAAGAGAAAAGAGAAAGAGAGGGGTCAGTGAAGAGCACCAGAGTTTAGTCTTTTGTCATCCAGTGTCTTCAGTAGAAAGAGAGAGACACAAAGAAACAATAAGGCTGCTAAATGAAAATGAGGTTGATAATTTTCATTTATCATGCGATTAATTGTTTTATTGTTTATCGCGACAGGCCTACGAATAGCTGCTGAAGGTTAATCAGGAAAATTACTCCAAATGTGTCTGGCAAAACTCAACCCGCATTGATACATTTACATTTAAAATAGATTGTCTTACAAAGTAGTGGACAGCTGCTAAATAGATCACCCCCCACAAATCTAACAAAAATAATTACACAAGTGCCTGAGAGTTTTAAATCAAAGTCAGATGTATTGATGAATTTTACCTGAAACACAACTCTAGATTTTTCCAGTAAGTAGGTTCTCATGTTGGCGCCAATAATCCGGTGCTTCTTGTCAAATCCAATCTCAATGTACTTCCCGAAGCGACTGCTGTTGTCATTCCTCGTTGTCCTGGCATTCCCAAAAGCCTAACTCAAATAAAGATATATCCTGTAAATTATATTTTTAAATGGCATTATGTTTTCCTGCCATGGCAAATGTTACCTCCATGATTGGACTAGATGCAAGAACTCGCTCTTCAACATTGGCTTCCACAGAGGAGCTGCTGACTGTAGCAAAGTAACGCATAGCGTACTTAGCAGAAACCGTTTTCCCAGCTCCAGACTCACCGCTTACTATGATGGACTGATTTTTCTCATCTCTGCATGAAACATAAGAACACACACGTTAAATATAAGCTTTGTGAGTTTTAAGACGAATAAGTATAGTTTTTGCTCTGAAGTGCAAAATGAAATTATAGTTGGTTCAAACCTGGCCATCTGTTTGTATGCTTCCTCAGCTACTGCAAAGATGTGAGGGTCCATATCCCCCATGTTCTGCCCGCTGTAGGCACTGATGATGTCGGCTTCATAAATAGGCAGGCTCTCATATGGATTGATGGCAACCAGGACGATTCCTGAAGTCCGCGTGTAGAAAAACACAAACTCAGGCTCAAACAATACACCATATTACATTACATTGTTGTTTAATATCTTAAATCTTGTATATATATATTTTTTTTCTTTTTAATATACTTCATATTATTGCCATTTTTGGGTGTAACTAGAACTTTGAGTAAACAATTTAATTCCACCTCATGTATCTTGCGAATGATAATAAAGAACCTTGAGCCTTTGGATCATTATCTGTCGCATCTTTAAATAATTGAATACTGAATGTAAATTTGAAATCCAATCACTCATTTTGAATTTAATGAAACGCCAAACGTATCAAATGTTTTGATACTATTATTTTTAGGGATGCACGATATTAGATTTTTGGCCGATATCCGATATGCCGATATTTTAAAACTTATTTGGCCAATAACCGATACAATACAGATATTTTTTCCTAGACTTACTTACAGAGAATGCATAGCTTTCTCTGCTGTGGAATTAAAATACTACATTATTCTGCATGGTCTTCGTCAATTTGGCCTGCTACCAAATGCAGATGCCAAAAAAGAGGCTGAAAATTATGTAACATTTCAACTTGGATTATGTTTAATGTCAAATTTATTTATGGCATTTACTCTCTCTAACACAATGACAACACTCAAACAGTGTAAATTTGTAAATTTTTGCTTTCAACAGTGCATGTCATGTCATAATGTTGTGCTGGCGCTGCAGGCATCCTTGTCACTGGGTTGTCATACAAAAACAGCACCATATACATACTGTACATATACAAACATATACGTTTTTTTTAATAGGTATATACGTATATACTATATATATATATATACACACAGTAGTCCCTCGCTAGTTCACAGTTTGTTTATCGCGGATTCGTTCCATCGTGGTTTTTCAAAATAAGATTGGACATGACACACAATGGCTGATAGCTGGATGAGCTGTACGATCGGCATGAAAGTTTTTATTTAAAATAAATTATATTAAAATTATTTAGCACCTGCTGCACATTTGTGCAGCCCAGAGCTGCAGAAAAAGCTTCCTCCTGAAGCGTTGTGCAGCCCTTACTGCTGCAGGATAACCTTCCGGATGCAGTTGAACAGCTGTCAGCGTGCGAAGCGGAGAAGTGGGCGTGGCCAAGAGCACTTGCAGGTGGCAAAGAGCAGAGGAGGCAGGGAGCTGAAATCATGACATTCTGAGCTAGCTCCCTTTATGTGAAAAGGAGACAATTCAACTCACTCAATCTTTAAAAACTGTGTTAGGATAGGCTAAGTGCTTGGTAACTGTACACTGTGTACAGTACTGTACAATTATTTATTTATAAAAAAAAAAAAACGTTTTGTTTTTTGTATGTGATCCGACTTACGTTATTTTCAACTTACGAACGGCCCGTAGGTCCGGAACTCGTTCGTAAGTCGAGGACTACCTGTATATACATACACACTGTATACAGTATTTTCTGGTGTATAGGTCGCATTGTCCAATTATCACCAATAGATTGGAAAAATCCCTAGATAGGTCGCACCAGTGTATAGGTCGCACCTACGTTTAGCTCTGCTGCAAATGTCTGCCACAGGAGCGCACAGCAAGGCTTTTAAGAAGATTAACACTTAAAAACAATTATTTGTTTGATAAAAATTATAGCAAATATATGTCTGAGCTGAACTTTTCCTTAATAAATGAACGTAATTGTGAAATGAGCTGGATTTAAAAATTTGTTTAGCTGATAGGTCGCACCTGAGTATAGGTCGCAGGCCTTGAAAAAAACATAAAAAGGTGCGACCTATACACTGGAAAATACTGTATACAGAATATATAAAACAGCATCTTTTATATTGGCGAGTTATTTTGATGGAATGGCCAATATTCAATATTTAACTTTATTGCTAATATCGGCCGGTATTGATACGATGCTGATAATCTTGCATCCCTTATTTTAGCTAAGGAAAACATCTTGAGAAATCAAATTAATTCTTCCAATCAAAACTGCTGACTTAAGAATAAAATAAAATGGTTATAAATTTTACAGTGCTCCCTTATTACATTGGTACTTTAACCCAGGGGCTGCTCATAAAATTCCCAGAGTCGAAAGCCCATTAGATCTAACCGAGGAGCATTCTATCTGATGTGATTGGTAACACAGGAGACTCTTCTGTTCCCACTCTACACCGCAGAGCTCACAGACAACTTTGAGTCATGTCACCTGCAGAAGTTCTGATGTCCTGCAGAAACAGTCAGTCCCTAAATGTTGCAAAGACCACATACAGTATATATATATATATATA
>JBBPBX010007910.1:23857-40406 GCA_038048925.1 Garcialebias charrua | reverse complement strand
TGCAAAGACCACATAAAGTACTGTACAGTATACAGTATATATATATATTGCAGACCATGACTGAAACCAGCAGGTGTATGGGAGCTGCCATGTTGAGTTTTTGAAACCAAGGAGCTGCATCTTTAAGCCTTCCTAACTTCCCCCACACAAAACAGTTAAAAGTGTTGGACAAAATAATGTCTGAACGTAAAGCAGTGAGGCCAAAACTACATGAATCCACCAAGAGCCAACAGGGAAAGAAATATCTGGAGGTGTTGTTTTTATTTTTATTATTTGCCAAGGGCAATGTTTCATTAATTCATACAGAGGGAGTGGGACTTAAGACCTGTCTAGTGATGACGGCATCCGTTTTAGCTTCTTCTTTCATGTTCCGGCTGGAGGTCTAGAACCATACGGTCTATGGCAAAGACGGAGGAGATGGTGGTTAACTGTAGGAGGTAAAGATCTCCAACCAAGACAACACAATCTTATGTGAGGAGGTGGGGGTTTTGCGAACTACACTGACTTGAGTGTGTTAGAACAACACACACTCCCCTTTCTGAGTGAGCTCAGATCTTTTACCATGCGCACCAAGATGCTGGAGATCTACCAATGTTTGGTGACAGGTGCCATCTACTATATGGAAAGCTGCACCAGTGGCAGAGGTGCTCAATGGACCCATAAAAAAGGCTGGACGAATAATTGGACAGAACTTGAAGACGTTTGAGTCAGCGAGGGACAAAGTGCTCTCAATCACGAGCGATCTCTCCCAGCCCTTCATGACATCACGCAGAGACAATAAAGCTCTTTCTCCCACAGATTCACTCAACTCTGCCGTCATAAAAGAGCTTCACGTTTCAGTACAGAGTAGCTCGTCTTTGTGTAGCAGGTGGTCAGTCCACAGCATTAAACATCACTTAAAAACTTCAGATGTGAAAAATCTATTAAATATTTCATTCTCTGCCATTCTCTGCACTGCTTCTTGCAAATCTTAGCAGACGCTGCACTACAATTATGTTTACTATTTACCGTATTTTCCGCCGTATAAGTCGCATCAGTCCAAAAACGTCTAATGAAGTGGAAAAAAAAAACATAAATAAGTCGCTTTGCCATATAGGTCACATCTATTATGTGTCACCGCTGACACGTCGCATTTGTTATGCGTCACCTCTGGCCACTTGGAAATGTGAGCTGGTGTTGTGCCAAAAATCAATTGGCGGGAGCGTGCACAGGAGGACTTTAACAAGAATTTAACAAGATTAACACTTAAAAACAATTATTTGTTTGCTTGAAATTATAGTAAAGTTGTGTCTCAGTCTAACTTTTCCTTAATAAATGCACTTCAATGGTCAAATCAGCTGCATTTCACCTGGGCGGCGCAGAGAAATTCAGCTGATTTGATGTTTGCTCCAGGCGTTCCAGAGCAAGATGAAGGTGGCTTTGTATGGCAAGCCTAGTGTCTCATCAATAGCCACGTTTACCTATTAATGAGACACTTGGCTTGCCATAACATTCGAGGGCCCTCTAGTGACTGCAAATGGTAATGTTTAATATTTTTCATGTCAGAATGAATGAAATAGTCAGATCTCAGCCAAAACTTGGATAAAAAGTATAGGGAAAAAAACTTTTATTAGTTGCTTCGGTGTAAAGTCACAGGATATGCAAATTTATGCAAAAAGGTGTGACTTATATGGTGTAAAATATGGTAATTCACTGCTTTCATACTGTAATTTAAAGACTTAAATTTCTCTTTCATATTCACTTATGTATCTGTTTTGTTGGAACTTGTTTCATTTTACAGCACACCTACAAGGTTTGACTTCTGACTAATGCCACTTTATTACCTGCTGCCATGGTAAAAATACCTCCCCGAGGGGATCAGACGCACATCCATCCATCCAGTCATCGACAGAGCAAAACAATTAAATTTTTCCAACATATCCGCACAATTTTATGGCTGACTGAACTTCTAAGGGACAGATCTGTTGATCTCCTTAAGAAAAAGTGGCACAACCAGGCAGGTGAAGCCATGTCATGATTCATCAGGTTTAGATGCACATGGGACCCTTGGAGACTGACCCCAGTCAGGTTAGGCACCTCTTTTAAAGGACCAACAAATAATTAGTTGTCAACTAGCCGATTCCTTCTTTGCTTTGCTTGTGGTGAATTCTGATGGTGAATGTTGTCTTCTTATAAAAGGTACATCTACTCTTAAGTGTTATGTTTGTATCATGTTCCCGTTAAAAGTAGACGTATCATAATCATCAGTTTAGCGTTACTGCAGATTATGTCAGCATACAGAGATTATGTCAGCATACACAGATTATGTCAGCATACAGAGTGAGCGAGGCTTCAAAGTCTACAGTGACAGTGATAATGGGAGTCAAAGGAGATGAAGCTCATTACCACAGTACGTGTAAATAAGCCTGGAGTCGATGAAACGCACTCGAAGGTTGTGCAGCACTGCTGGTTCATGAAGGTAGCTGAGAGCGGTCAGGTCATTCTCCCCCACCAGGATGTCTGGGTTTCTGAGAGGCGGCAGGTTGTTCGTTCGGGGTTCGATTTTGTGCTCCACTTTCTGGAATGAATGCACAACAGGTATCTTTTAGGCATTTTTAAATAATTGCTTCAAATTGGGGGAAAAAACTAAAAAACAACACAAAAACAACATAAATATATATTTACTTTACTTTAGGTTGAAGTTAACAAAATGTTCTCTGTGCTTGGTCTGTTCATGCTCACTCAAGATAATAATTCAGCCTTATTTCCATACCTGATGTGCGTGTCCAAACTCGACATAATACCTGGAGATAGCAGCTGAGCTTGACAGAACACACACCGTTCAGGTCTTGAAGTTATTTGAACATAGCAAACTTTTAATATTCAGTTTGCAGAGCTGCACACAGCGGTTTGCCTTTTTTTTTCAGCATGTACTGTATACATATACTGTACTGTACATATCAAAGTGAACATTCTGTCATAACATGTAAATTTAAGGGTTTTGCTATATGTTCAGTAAATGAGCATCATAAGCTTTTTGCTTGTGGAACAATCACCTTTGTGCAAACTTTATTGTGGGGTTTTGTCTCACCGTGCCATCCTCCAGCTGCAGAGACAGGGTCAGGTCGCCTGGAGAGTAATCTCTGAGGACTTCTGCTGGTTTCCACACTTCTGCTGCATCTGGGAGCCACACACGGGCCTTCTGTTGGAAGAGACCGGTTCAGAGCCCTGCTCAGTGACAATGAGCCGCAGACAGTGAAGCCATGCGGTAAATGTGGGCAAATAAAGTTAATAAAGTTCTAAATTATAATTATGAGAGCTAAAAGATATAGACATGGGAATCAGAGCAGTTAGTTTGACAAACTATAAAGGTTGAAACCTTGACCAGCTTGTTATCAGCTTCTCCCTACCTTGGAGTAAAGTTCAGAGGCTGCCATGTCTTTTAAATTGTGCAGCGGGCCTTCAGAGACGTCTTCTGGCCCAGAGAGCAGAATAAAACATATGCTGCAGACTCCCACAGAAAGAAACTTCTCAGCTTTCCCCCCCGAACCGGCCTGAGGATTCAGTTTCAGCTGGCAGCGTGTCAGTCAAACTGCGCATGCTCAGACCGCTCCTGTAGCTGCCGCTGAGGCGGCTCAACAGCGCCCCCGTGCGGTCAGAAATCACAACCGGCTAAATTCATTCAACCTTTATTTAGTCAGGTAAATCTTATTGTGACTCATGGCTCATTTACGAAAGCGACCTGCTAAAACTAAAGAACAATGAACAGCAATGGTAGAATTTCCTTAAACAATAAACAATAGAAAACAAAAGAGAGAGAAAAAAAGAGAGAAATACATTTATTTTTTTAGACAAAGTATCAAAAAACTAGCAAAACATTAGGTAGACGTATAAAAGACAGGAACAAATCTGCATTGGTTTTTGCCAGGATTCATACAGATTCTGAGAAAAATCAAGAGGAAAAATGGCACTTTGGTAGGACGGAGCTTGTAATATTAATAATAATGATTGGCTGATTGGTGACTCTAAATTGACCATAGGTGTGAGTGTGAGAGTGGATGGTTGTTTGGTGTGAGTGAGACAGGTCCCTCTTGTAAATGAGTCCCCGTGACTCAACGAGGCTAGCCTGTATTGAATGAATAATAACAATAATAATAATAATAATAATAATAATAATAATAATAATAATAAATATGGGCCAAAAATTACGAGAGTAAAGTCGCACGAGTTTTTTTTTTTTTCATCTCTGTTTTTTGGGTTTTTTCACGCGTGGGCTCCATGAGGCGACCTGTCAATCAATCCAGTAGGCATGTCAGCAAATGACCAATCCGACGAAGCTAAATGAGTTGTCTAACATCAGTTTGTCAGTAGATAGTGACAGAGTGAAGAAATATGTTAAAAATATATTGTTAGAAAAGTTACAGACTACATTACAATCTTACATACCCCAGCTTTAAGAAGGTGAGCTTGTGATCGGAAGATTGCCGGTTCAAGCCCCGGTACCAACAACATCAAAAATGTGGATGGGATAAGTGAAGCAGTCACACCTGTTTCCACCCTCATCTGCCCCACTCTGGGCCCTTGAGCAAGGTCCTTAACCCATCTGCCTATATATCAGCTCTCTGCTCCACACAGAGGGCATGGTAGCTCGGTGGTCTTGTGTCAGGAAGGGCAAGTGCCAATCTCTGTGCAACTATTAGCTGTGGCGACCCCTGACGAAGGAAGAAGCCGAAAGAAAGAAAAAAAAACCTCTAGGATGATGTCATTGGGATTTCTAAACCTTATAAAAAGTGGAATCCCAAAGTTTCACAATATTGACTGCGAAGATATTTCCCTGCACTACGACAGCTGGCAAAGAAATGGTCAATTTTGAAGGCATACATTTTAGAAAACTTTGATTTGAAGATAGATTTGGAAGAGTATCTGTTATGAGCTCTCGAAGATCTGGACTGGGTTTATTTTCAAAATAAAACATTATCGTATTTTATTTATTAATTCAAGACAACTTGGAAAGCATTCATTAAAAAAATGTTTTTTTCAACAATGTCAGTGAAGTTTAAAACAGCATTATGTTTATGTGAAGCCAAAGACGGAGCTTTAAGGGAAAAATAAATAAATAAAAGCCATAAAATCACGAGAATAAGTCGTATAATAATTTTTTTACAGCTCTTGTTTATTTATTTATTTCCATCCACAAAGTGACCTGTCAGTCAATCCAGTATAGGCGTGTCGGCAAATGACCAATCCAAAGCTAAATGCTCCTCACCTGCAGAGCTGATGCTGCAGCCCATCAGAGCCACCATCTCACTGTAAGCAGGTTCAAAGTCCTGATGCTGATCTGATCCAGATGTGCTAACAATATTATCTCCTGATTTGTAAAACCAATACCAAAGTATAACTTAACAAGCTCAATCCCTTTTACAACAGTTAAAACGTGGTAAACCTGCTTTATCATCAGAGTTCAGAAGTAATCTCTGAAAAAAACTATAGTCCCCTTGCTTCTCTATCAGCATTTATAAAAACACTAAAAACACAGAGTGACCAGGACAATGACAGCCAATAAAAACAGAGTTTGTAACCAGCCAATTAAAAACAGAGCTTGAATTTGAATCTCAGCAGAGCCTCCCCCTCAGAGCCATATATGGCTCTGAGGGGGAGGGATCAGAATGCTTTGCCTGTTGAAAATTTTTCTAAGTTCTGCACTCTACAGAAAGTTACACATAGCACCTTTAACCTCTGCACCACCACTCCCACAACATCATCCTATAGAGTAGACCAATAAAAACAGAGTTTTCAAATTGGCACTCTCACTGACAAAATTAGCTTTTTGGTGATAAAATTTCAACAAACTATCAGTTTTAGGCATTGGATAATTTGAAAATAATAACTCATAATTGAAAAAATCTTCACTGTGATTCATTTTGCCAGAACAAGTCACAAATAAAGTAATACAAGCAATCTGAAAAATTGTGAACGCTGAGGCCTTATACATGTCATTCAAACAACACGCTAGTAATAAACAAGAAAAGCATATACAGTACAAAAAGGAAAAGCTCAATTTTATTTTAATCTAAACAAAATTAACAAACTCACTATAGCCTCTCTGATCTTAAATACATCACAATCTTTACAATAAACATTACTTAACACAGTATAAGCATAATTAACTTAAATGTTTAAGGATTTTAAACATAAATACTGATTGTTTTTATTGTTGTGTATTATTCTGATAGCTCTTTTATTTTAGGTTTATTTAGTGGATCTAGATTTGTTTTATATGCATTTTCCCAACTTTCAACACAATAAAACTTTTTAGAAGAAAGCTGATGTCATCTAATGATGGTCACCTAAACATTTAATGATTCTCTGACTCTTTACAAAATAGGGTTAGATTTTCTCACCATTCATGTCAAATTTAATGTCAGCCTTATTAAAAGGGATGAAGCTTTCATATTTTTATTTGTTCAGTGATTTTTTTGTTTTTGTTTTCATTTTTTCATTCTCACACGATACTGTTCAAACTTTATGGGGAACACATTGCCACACTGTTTCAATGCATATATATGTCAACACCTTTTTAAAACAAATGGACATTTGAAGAAAAATTTGACTTTGAATCTCGTAACAAAGCCAGTGTCACTGCTGGTTGGTGACAAGATAGCATTCGCAAAGTGTGTAAAATGTCTTGGAAAGATTTGACTTTGAATCTCGTAACAAAGCCAGTGTCACTGCTGGTTGGTGACAAGATAGCATTCGCAAAGTGTGTAAAATGTCTTGGAAAGTTCACGATGGTTCTCATCTTCCTTTAGTGAGTGGCAGAATTTAAAAAAAACCTTTGTGAATCTTAACCCCTCCTAATTCAGTTTCCATAATGGTTGCTCAAGCTGGTTCAAAGCGGACCGAAGTGAAGATCCCGTCTCCATTTGCAGATGTCCTGTTTCATCATCTCCATGATCTCCAGTTGGTTCACAACCAAGCGTGAAGCTGCTGGGATGGAGATCAGTACGATCAAATCCTGGTTAATTGTGGTCCTTATGGAACAGGTGGACTTCCCTGGGTTGGAAGTGAGGTGCTGCCTCCAAAGGATGAATTCAAGTTTCTTGGTGCAGCTTCCAAAATATTGTAGAGTAGACCCTGTGCTGGTCTATAGTGGTGAAGAGGGGCCGGAGCTACAAGGAAAGCTCTCTTAACTGATTGTGTACCTACCCTCAGTGACCAAAAGAACCTGACCGTGAATACAAGTGGTCAAGGAGTTTTCTCCACAGGGTGTCTGATAGCTCACCCTACCTGAAGCCAAACTGTCGACTTGCAGGGGATTCGTTTTAGCACAGTCTACGAGACTCGTGGTGCAAAGCTCCCAGGAAACCCCTTCCACTACGACATACGTCACTGCACAAGTTTCTTCTCACCAGGGTCTCCACAACATCCCTGCATCCATCGTTTGGCCACAAATCTATCATGAAGAAAGCGCCACACTTTTCAGCAGACTCCTCCACACACGTCTGCATGATTTCCATCCAGGTTTTTTTTTTTTTTTTACTGTTTGACTAATTTAGTGTTTTCCCACATATACAAAACACACAAACTTAAGCCCAAACATACAATATGTTGTGCATGCACCTGGGGGGAAAGTTCAACACGGGCCTTGTGTCGAGAAAGGGCAGTCGAAACTAGTCTAACAAAATGACGCCATTTTCATCATGTACAGTATTTTCTGGTGTATAGGTCGCATTGTCCAATTATCACCAATAGATTGGATCCTAGATAGGTCGCACTGGTGTACAGGTAGTCCCCGACTTATGAGCACTCTTACCTACGAGGTTCCGGACTTACGAGCTGGCGAACAAGCAGTAAGTGTTTTTAGATGAAAGTGTGTTAGCTAACCGTTTGGAAACAAGTTTCTGAGCATGTTTATGAAATAGTATGAACATGTGTGATGAAAAACGAGTGTTCGTAGTAGCGCTAGCATAAATTTTCCGACTTACGACCGAAAAGGACTTGCGAGCAACACGTGTTTCGTGTTCCGACATACGAGATTTCGTCTTACGAGAACCTCGCAGGAACGGAACGCGCTCGTAAGTCAGGGACCCCCTGTATATATATTTTTAAAATAGTGTTTTAATTATACTGAAATTAAACAATCTGGTTCCAGATGGGGCTTCATTTGGGGCTGGATCTGGAACCATTTGTCAACCCCTAATGTAGATTATAAGGATGCACAATGTTATCGGCATGGTATCGTATCGGCCGATATTGACGATAAAGTTAGATATCAGACATTGGCCATTCCATCAAAATAACTCGCAGATATAAAAGGCTTCTGTTTAAGTTTTTAATTTAAGAAACTGTCAAGTAAATCTATTAATGCACTACTTATGCACTTGTCACTTGTGAACAGGTTGAGTTTAGATTTGTGAAGATATACAAATTTACACTGTTTGAGTGTTGTCACTGTGTTAGAAAGTAAATGTCATGAATAAATTTGACATTAAACTTAATCGAAGTTGAAGTGTTGCATCACTTTCAGCCCCTTTCTGGCGTCGGTATTTTATAGCAGGCCAAACTGACAAAGAACATGCAGAATAATGTAGTATTTTAATTCCACAGCTGTGTAGTCTCTGTAAGTAGGTCTAGGAAAAAATAGAAAATCTGTATCGGTTATCGTCCAAAGAAGTTTTAATGTATCGGCATATCAGATGTCAGTCAAAAATCCAATATGGTGCATCCCTGTAGATTATAATCTGTATCTCTGAGAGGTGGGACAGGACTCTGTGTGATGGAAGATCTGGAGTGTCCCACAAGTTTTAACACAAGGCAAACTGACTTTTTTTCTTTAATTTTGTCACTTCCTACAACGAACGTTCTCAGTTCAGTCTGAAATATGCGAGGTTGCAAGCTTTAATCAGGCTTTAATGATAATTACTCTGGGTTTTACGTCATGCAGAGGGATGGGTTTGGGGTCTTTAGTGGTTACTGTACTTGTCTGTCCAAATGCAAAGTAGCAACAACCATAAAACATAAAATCAAGTCTTAGTGAAAAGCTCAGACAGAACGTCACCACAAGCCTGATCTGTGCTGCATATGTTAAAAAAACTAAACACAAATTAAAAGATAAAGAAAGCTTTAAAGTTGTTTAACGGTTGCTGTCGTGTCTGAGTGAACCGGAGCCAATGACTCCTGTTTTAAAGTCTTGATGAAGCCTGGTCTCCTTTTGTTTTCTTGTTTCTGCAGAACTCTGGGCGACGTGCTCTCGTTGGCAAAAGTGAAACGAACATTTCCAACACTTGTTTGAATCCCTCTGCATTACTTCTCTAACAAGGCTGACAAACAGCTGCAGCACAGCTGGACTACTCCTTTGTGGCTGCTGGTTACTCGGCTATAATTGAGCTCCTTCTCCCCTGTTTTTGTTGTTGTTGTTTATATATGTATAAAAACACAACCTTGATTCATGAGGCACTCGTATAAAAAAACTATTGGAGCCGAGTATGTGTTACATTTATGTTGGGCGTCCTTTAGAACAACCACAAGTGTGCGTTAACCCACTTATCACCCTGGTGCAGATAGTGGTGTAACTGGTGCGCATGAACTTCTGTTCTATCGGAGTACACACTTGGTTACGGGTGTGTTTCATGTTCAGGGCGGAAGGCAACGAGATACCGTAACTTATCAAGTCTAACAAGACTTTTACTCATCGGGTGTTCTTGTTCTTCTTGTAAAGCTTTTCATTTTGGACATCTTTGTTCCCATAATCCAAACTTTTCGCACGTTCGGAGCGACAAATGAACAGAGAGTGAATGTTTAATGGAAACACAACCTTCACACAGATGGTTATCAGAGTTTAAATATATAAAATGTATGTTTTCGTTAAATGTTGGAAATTGTAGCGCATTTGCATAATCCACAATAAAAAATAACTACTATAAATACTAATTTATAATCAAAAATCTATCTAATAAAGGAACAAAATCAGCTGAGTTGTGTTTTGCTGCCATTAATTACGACTCGTTTGTTTACATACAAACGTTGATAAGTACTCCGGGACAGTCTCGACATGAGTTGGATGCTCCGTCTGTAAAATAATCCCCGGATGCAAACGGAGTCAAAGGAAGAACGATGGGATCGGGGAGGCCAGGTCAAAAGCAAAAAGGGAAAGATCTTCTCTCCTGGAAAGAAACAGCGACAAAAGCTGTAAGGACGAGAGTCGACAGAAGTCGACTGGGGGAGGAAATCGAGCGGTGCTGAGATGCTCTGATGTATTCATCTGAGGAATATTTGCTTTGCTCTGATTTTTACGAAAACTACAGGTAGTCCCCGACTTACGAGCGCTCTTACCTACGAGGTTCCGGACTTACGAGCTGGCGAACAAGCAGTAAATTTGTAAAGAGCATACAAAAAATACAGCACTTTCATGTGTTTTTAGATGAAAGTGTGTTAGCTAACCGTTTGGAAACAAGTTTCTGAGCATGTTTATGAGCTAGTATGAACATTTGTGATGAAAAACGAGTGTTCGTAGTAGCGCTAGCATAAATTTTCCGACTTACGACCGAAAATCCGGACTTACAAGAACACGTGTTTCGTGTTCCGACGTACGAATTTTCGTCTTACGAGCGACTCGTAGGAACGGAACTCGCTCTAAGTCGGGGACTACCTGTACATTTGAGTTACGTTAACCTACAAACAATAATTTAATTGTGTTCGGAGCGTAATTAAAACAGAACATTTGCATTTCTTGACAACCATTCTGGCTTGAAGTTGAATGCTGATCTAAAATGTGATCGGGGTCAGAGTGTATTCGTCTCATCTTTCGACACAAACGTGGGTAAACGGCGACACAACAACTTATATACGGTGTACTGGTGTATATATAATAGTTAGGAGCACCCCTGTTCTCCTATTTAAACTTTCAGCCACTTTTATCACAACAGTCACGTTGTTTCCCTGTTTGTCATACACTTTAGAGCAGGGCTATTCAACTGGTGGTCCAGGGGCCAAATCAGGCCCACAGGTGAGCCCAGTTCGGCCCACCATGGTTCATTTTAAAATAAACTAGATTTTAAACCATAAAACAAACTCAAGGACAATAACTGCTGGATGTCCGGCCCCTGAGCTCCTGGCTTTCAGTAACCGTGGCCCCTTGAACAATTTAGTTGAGCAGCCCTGCTTTAGAGGCTTTCTCCGTTTACCACGTCCATTACTGTCCAGCATGTCAGAAAAAAAAATAAAAAATTTAAGATTAAAAGCAGTAGGAATGCACGATTATTATCGACATGGTATCGTATCTGCTGATATCGGCGAATAACGTTAATTATCGGACATCAAGTTCCATCAATTAACTCACCGATATAAAAGGCGCCGTTTATAAAAAAAAATATATATATATATAATATATATATATATATATATATATAGATATCTATTTAAATAGTGTTGCATCATTTTCAATCCCATTTTTGGCATCTGCATTTGGTAGCAGGCCAAATTGACAAAGACCATGTAGAATAATGTATTTTAATTCCACAGCAGAGAAAGCTGTGTGGTCTCTGTAAGTAGGTTTAGGAGAAAAATATCTGTATTGGTTATCGGTCTAATAAGTTTTAACATAACGACGTATGTTATATCGAACAAAAATCCAATATCGTGCATCCCTAAAAAGCGGAGCATTCCATGAAGGAATGTCATTTTATAATCAGAAATAACTATTTTAACCACTTTGGTCAAACTTTGTAAATGTTTTCTGTAATTTTATGTGAGTTGAGATATATTGGTGTTCTGATTATGTGTTGATGATGACTCTCAGCTACTATCATGAGCTCATATCCATATTTCATTCATTATTTCTAACCTCTGCTCCATTTTAGTGCTGGCTTAGGGTCATCAGCCTAATCAGCTGTTGTGCATCCATTTACTACTAATGGAGAGTTTCATTAAGGATCTGCTATTTTATGACATTTTGTTAACAAGACAGAAACAAGTGCGCACACTTGGGCAAAAACATCTCTTATTTGTACAGAAGGAATCTAATAACATTTGACTTAAGATGGTGTAGTGGTTAGGGCGTTTGACTTGGGACCCGAAGGACGCGGGTTCGCGTCCCGGCCGCTACACATCTTGGGGTGTCTATGAGTGCACACCTATTTCTCCAGCTCCCCGAGCGCCTTCTATGGCTGCTCACTGCACCGCCTGGTAGGTGGTTGGGTTAAATGCAGAGACGAATTTCGTCTGTGTATGGGAAACATACGCAGATGACAAGATTAGACAATTATTATTATTATTATTAATACCAGCAATTTATTAATAACCTCTCATTTGTTCAGTTTATTATGGCCACGGTGCAAACACATTTTTCTTGAATTCTGAGATTAAGTCAGAATTCCAGACAAAACCATAAAATGTTTCATCGTGGCCGTAATCTGTATACTGTAAATGCAACCTTCCTAATTTTGCTGTGTGAATGTTTATGAAGCATTCACACTGTTGTGATCCTTTTTTTTTTTTCCCGTAAGTTTTTCTGCGTGATTCGCATCCCGCAGTTTTCAAGCGATTTCAGCAAATTATAAATCAAATGTTCAGCTCTACCTGGACAGTCTTTTTGGTATTGGTACAACTTTAGCTTTTTTTTATTTTATATTTAGCCTTTTCTGCTATTTTTTTCTCATAGAAAAGGAATTGAGCTCATTTTACATCCTTCAAATATTTAGATCTCTTTAAACCTTTTACTGCTCCATTCACGTTTTGTTCTGCTTCAGCTTCTTTCAGCTTGCTTGTGCAAATTTAAACATTTTTTCAGCTACTTTCAGCTAATTTGAACTGTTTTGTGCTTCTTTCAGATAACTGCTGTACATTTTTGTGCTTCTAAGTTTTTTCTGCTAATTTCATCTTATGCTCCTTTCAGTTTAAATTTTTTGCTTTTTCTACTATTTCAGCTACTATATAGCTGTGTTATGCTAATTTAAACCTTTTCAGCCAATTCCACATTTATTTGCACTCATTTAAACTTTTTTCAGCCTAATTAAGCAACAATCTTCTCTCCACTTCCTTCTGGTGGTTTAAGCTTCTTTCTGCCATTTTAGCTACTTTTCAGCAGTTTTTCCCTAATTTCAGCTTTTTCAGATATGGTAATTTCCACTTGGGCTAATTTCTGCTTCTTTCTGCCTAATTGAGCAAACATGTTCTTTCTGCTTTCTTCTGCTAATTTAAACTTTTTCAGCAACTTTGTATTATTTTTTGCATTTTTAGCTGTTTTAAGAAAAATTCAAGTTTTTCATGGTAATTTTTTTGCTGCTTTCAGCCTAATAATTTTCTTTCTGCTAATTTCAGCTTGTTGTGCTTCTTTCAGCTTTTTGTTGTTGCAAGTTTCAGCTTTTTCTGCTATTTCAGCTACCGTACTTTTTAGCTGTGTTGTGCAACAACAAAAAATTCCAGCTAATTCCATTCCCCCCATTTCGGCTCCTTCCACTTCCTTCTGGTAGTTTAAGCTTCTTTCTGCCTTCTCAGCTACTTTTCAACAATGTTATTTTTGATTTCATCTATTTTTTATAGCTAATTTCATAAATGTTATGCTCATTTCTGCTTATTTAAACCTAATTCATCAAATGTGTTCCATCTGCTTTCTTCTGCTAACCTAGGCGTGTTCTTCCATTTCAGCTGTTTTTCAGCAAGTTCTTCAGCAATAAGCTCTGCATTTTTGCAGGAAATGCATTTTCTCTGGTTGTTTGTCGCTCTTGGTAACAGTTGTAGAAACGTTTTAGTTTTTCATCTGAATGTCTGAGATCCCATCTTTGCACTGTGGGTCCTGGGATATCTGTGTTTACGTGGTGAAGGGGTGGTGTAGTTTGATGGATCTCAGATTGTGTTGCCATGGTGTTCCAGAGCAGCGGGACTCTCAGGTCTCCGTTATTCTTTATTTACATGTTGTGCGCGCAGCCGTTCTGCTGCGACGGACGAGAGAACATTTGATGGTTTGCGTCTGAGCGCTGCGTGTGTTTCTGCCCTCAGTACCCGATGACCTGAGTCCAGGGGAGCGACAGGAGCTGGAGAGCATCCGCCGCAGAAAACAGGAGCTGCTGCAGGACATCCAAGTAAGACAACTCCGTCAAACCGTTTCCCCTCCTCTATCCATTTGACCAGTTTCTTTAAGAGTCTAATAAAACTCTGCCTCTGATTAAAAACAGAAAAGACGGCAATGCTTATTTTAGCGCAGGAGCCAGAAACTTTTAGTCCGGAAAGATTAGTATGAATCACTTGTGTTCTGCTCCACATCAGAACTTTAAATGAGAGAGCAGCTGATATGTAAGACTGAGTTATGGCAGGGATTTAGTCACATCTCTTCTCAGTTCATCAGTAAAGCACAAATCGCCATGTGGTGTTCACACACTTGATAATATAAAGCAGCACTTGGCAACACCAACTTGTCTTAAACATGATAAAACCAAAACATCTCTGGGTTGAATGAAGGTTCATCAATCAGATAAGGCTCATGTTCACATGATGATGGGCGTCTGCCTCACAAGGATTAGTTTCCACCAGAGAGCGTGTTCATTTTATTCTGTGAACGTTTATGAAGCGTTCACTCTGTTGTGATCCATTTTTCTTTCGTACATTTTACGGCATCTTCCTCGTTCCACAATTTTCATGCTATTTCAACAAATCATGAATCAAAACGTTCATTTCTTTCAGGACAATCCTGCTGTGACTTTTGGTGTTGGTGTAGCTTTAGCTTTTTGAAATATAGAAATATTTAGCCTTTTATGCCACTTTTTTGTTTTGTTTTCATAGGAAATGAATTGAGCTTATTTTACATCCTGTTTACTGCTCCTTTCACATTTTGTTCTGCTTCAGCTTCTTTCAGCTTCCTTGTGCAAATTTATTTTTTACAGGTACAGTAATTCCAGCTGTTTTGTGCTCCTTTCAGATTTCTGCGAACAACATTTTTGTTTAACTTTTTCTAATTTCAGCTGGTTTCTGCAAGTTTCAGCTTTTTCAACTATTTCAGCTACCATTTAGCTTTTTAGGCTAATTTTAGCTTTTTCAGCTAATTCCGCTTTTGTTGCACCCTTTTTAAAAAAATTCAGCCTAATTCAGCAAAAATGTGCGCTACCTTTTTTTCTGGTAATTCAAGCTTTTTTCTGCAGCTTTTTGCTAATTTCAGCTTTTTTCAGATAATTTCCACTTTTCTGTGCTCATTTCTGCTTCTTTTAGCCTAATTGGGCAAACATGTTTCTGCTTTCTAAGCTAATTTAAAGACCGTGTAAAGTGAAATTAAATTTGTGTTTTTAGTTTGTCACATGGCATAAATATGTGTTATTAATCACCCATATAAATCTGACTGATTAAAAACATTGTTTTCCTTATAAAATTAAGTGTCAAAAATCATGAAAAAACATGATTTTGCCTTGCCCTGGAACGCTAGGGGCGTGTCAGTGCGTGGGCGTGGTTTCAGCGCAGTACTGCGCCGTGTCCAGCCCCCTTCAGAGCTGAGCTGTGTGGGGAGGCAGGCATACGGGGGAAGCAGAGATCCACCTGCTCTGTTTTTATCTGAGTTCTGGCTTCCAGCAGCTCCTTTTTCCAAGAGTTACGCTGTTTTTAGTGCACTAACAACTCTGGTTATGTTTTTAAAGTTGAGGACACATAACTCCGCTGTTATAATCAGCGCTATTTTAGAAGATGAGCGGACTCGCGGTCCGACCCGGTCACATCGCATGCGGGGTCTGATCGCCTCTCACACACACGCGCGCGCGCGACCCGGTCACATCGCATGCGGGGTCTGATCGCCTCTCACACACACACACACGCGCGCGCGACCCGGTCACATGCATGCGGGGTCTGATCGCCACACACCACGCGCGCGCGCGGGGGGGGGGGGGGCGGAGGTGCGCGGAGGTGCAGGTGGCATGTGGTCGCTCCAGCAGCACGCCAGTACTGGAGGGAGACGGTCGGTAGCGAGTGAACGGCTCCACCGAAGAACGCATTTATAACGGCTGGAGCTGCAGGGGGTGGGGCTTGTGACCGCGTGACGAAACGCGGTCACATTTAAACCACGCCTAAAAAATCCTGAAAGAGAAATGTGTTTATACACAGTTTGATCTATAACTCCAAAATTAATTGAGCTACAATTTTGAGACTTTTTACTCATTTACAAGATTACAATTACGACATTTATGTTTATTGAAGAAAATGTTGAAATTCACTTTACACGGTCTTTAAGCTTGTTCTACCTTTTCAGCTACTTTTTAGCTTTTTATTTTATTTTTTTAGCTAATTTCATCTGCTTTCAAATAAATGTAAGTTTTTGGTAATTTATGCTACTGTCAGCCTAATTAAATTATTTTTTTGCTAATTTCAACTTATGTTCCTTTCAGCTTCTGATAGTTTCAGTTATTTCAATGATTTAGCTGTTTTTATGCTAATATTACTGTAGCTTTTTCCAGCTAATTCTACATTATTTGCACTCATTTAAACTTTTGTGTACTTTCTTATTTCTGTTGCTGATTTATGCTTGTTGTTCAGTCTCAGCTATGTTTAAGCATGTTTTTTTTAGCTAATTTCAGCTGTTTTTCAGCAAGTTCTTCTG
>JBBPBX010007909.1:43556-59075 GCA_038048925.1 Garcialebias charrua | reverse complement strand
CCCCTCCACCTCTTCTTCATCGTCTGCGAGGTTGAACATCTTCCTCAGACTCTTTCTGGCTGCGAGGTTGAACATCTTCCTCAGACTCTTTCTGGCTTCATATTTGTGGTGCAAAAGAAAATAGTTGAGCTGTGGTTTGAGTGATGAGCTCCTCTGATGTTTGGTGATTCTGGTGATTTGTGGTGCTCCTCAGAGACTTCCAGATGTGTAGCAGAGAAGAAGTACACAGAGCAGCAGGCCAAGAGGCAGGTCTTCGTGCCTGTTTGTAACCCCGACGGCACATACAGCGAGGTAACAGCTAAAACTCTGGACAAATGACTTCTCTGCAACAACGCATTGTTGAAAAATGAACCGGAAACAGCCAAAATCAGCAAAACTGTTACCAAAAACCAAAATTAGCAAAATAATGCCTAACTCTGACTAACAGCTAAAAATAGCACAACAGCTAAAAGCAAAACTGCAACTAAATGTTATATGTGACAAAACAGTAGCTAACGGCTAAATGTTGCAAATCTGTGGAGAATTAGCCTGGTTAAAACCAGACCCTTGTCCTTCACTTCGCTTCTGACTTAGCCTGGCCCTCGCCTTCCTGCACAGCTCCGCTCAATTCTCATTTCCCTTCACTGCACAGTCTGGACAACGATTTCTCCGGTAGATTTTTGACCGGACCAATCAGAGAACAGAAGGGGCGAGTTTTTGGCCCCTAACCCACGCCCCCACCTGTCCCAGCGCGCAGCCAGCGAGCAGCCGCATGTTCTCATTCAAAGCGATGCAGGACTGTTTTATATGTGACACAAATGTATTAATTTCCCCTTCTTAATCCCTTATCTGGAGTTTTCTTTTGTTTTTTTGCCAAAAGTCAAGTTATCGCTCGCTCCCTCCTCCTCCTCTCCCTCCGCTGATGCTTCAGGTTGTCACGAGAGAATTAAACTCGTGTTCGTTGCTGCCCGAGTCCCATCAGATTTTCTGGTCTTCTGGTGTGTTGGACCAGCGATCCATGGTTTTATTTATTTATTTTATTAACATATAAACACAGAATATGCAACGGCAGCGAGAGAAAATTCAGCAGGAGGCGGAGCTGAAGTCAAGTTCAGCAGACCACGGGGGAGCAGCCATCAGCAGAGGCCACGCCTCCAGCAAGAATCGTTTCTCTATGGAGAAAGTCCAGACCCTAGTCAGAAGCGAAGTGAAGGACAAGGGTCTGGTTTTAACCAGGCTACTTCCGACTAGGGTCTGGACTTTCTCCATAGAGAAACGATTCTTGCTGGAGGCGTGGCCTCTGCTGATGGCTGCTCCCCCGTGGTCTGCTGAACTTGACTTCAGCTCCGCCTCCTGCTGAATTTTCTCTCGCTGCCGTTGCATATTCTGTGTTTATATGTTAATAAAATAAATAAATAAAACCATGGATCGCTGGTCCAACACACCAGAAGACCAGAAAATCTGATGGGACTCGGGCAGCAACGAACACGAGTTTAATTCTCTCGTGACAACCTGAAGCATCAGCGGAGGGAGAGGAGGAGGAGGGAGCGAGCGATAACTTGACTTTTGGCAAAAAAACAAAAGAAAACTCCAGATAAGGGATTAAGAAGGGGAAATTAATACATTTGTGTCACATATAAAACAGTCCTGCATCGCTTTGCATCGCTTTGAATGAGAACATGCGGCTGCTCGTTGGCTGCGCGCTCCCCCGTGGTCTTCTGAACTTGACTTCAGCTCCGCCTCCTGCTGAATTTTCTCTCGCTGCCTTTGGATATTCTGTGTTTATATGTTAATAAAACGTTCTAATAAAATAAAATAAAACCATGGATCGCTGGTCCAACACACCAGAAGACCAGGAAATCTGATGGGACTCTTTAATTCTCTCGTGACAACCTCAGTCATTTCCTTGTTCATTTCACTCAGCGGAGGGAGAGGAGGAGGGAGCGAGCGATCACTTGACTTTTGGCAAAAAAACAAAAGAAAACTCCAGATAAGGGATTAAGAAGGGGAAATTAATACATTTGTGTCACATATAAAACAGTCCTGCATCGCTTTGAATGAGAACATGCGAATGCTCGCTGGCTGCGCGCTGGGACAGGTGGGGGCGTGGGTTAGGGGCCAAAAACTCTGCCCCTTCTGTTCTCTGATTGGTCCGGTCAAAAATCTACCGGATAAATCGTTGTCTATGGGAGAAGTCCCAGACTGTGCAGTGAAGGGAAATGAGAATTGAGCGGAGCTGTGCAGGAAGGCGAGGGCCAGGCTAGTGGAGAATAGCTAAATGGTGCAAAAATGGCTAATAGCTAAATGTTGCTAAAAATGTAGCTATACAGCCAATGTGTCAAAACTGTAGCTAAAAGCTGATTTAAACATTCAAATAGATTTAAATTTATTCAGTAGCTAAAAGATAAGCATGGCAAAATACTAGCTAAAATTAACTAAACTGCAGCTGCAGACTACTGTAAATGTAGCAAAACTATACCTAATAACTTACTGTTGAAAACAGTAGCTAACAGCTAAATATAGCAAAACCACAGCTAATAGCTGAATGTCACAAAACCGTAGTTAACAGCTAAAAAGTTGCAAAACTGTAGTTAAAAGCTTACATGGTTTGACTACTGTTGTTTAATCTGATTGTTGGAGATAAGGAGCAGATATAATAAGATTTATTCTTCTTTCTGCTACCTTTCATTTTTTTACATTTTTGTACACTATCATTATGAGATTGTCTTGTATTGCTTCTTTTGTAAAAAAAATGAACAAATTTAATAAACATAAACATAAACAAAAGCTAAATGTGACTAAACCGTAGCTAATACCTTGTGTTGCTAAACAGTAGCTCACAGCTAAATGTAACAAAACTTTAGCTAGTACCTAATGTTGCTAAACAGTAGAAACAGCTAAATGTGGCAACACCATAGCTAATAGCTGAATGTCACAAAACTGTAATTAACAGCTAAAAAGTTGCAAAACTGTAGTTAAAAGCTAAATGTGACTAAACCGTAGCTAATACCTTGTATTGCTAAACAGTAGCTAACAGCTAAATGTGGCAAAACTATATTAAAGCTAATTCAAATGTGCAAATTAGATAAAATCACGTTTCAGTAACTAACTAAAAGCTAAATATGGAAAAATACTAGCTAAACTTTAATAATACGTAAAAGCTAAATATGGCAAAACTGTATCTGAAACCAATAATTAACAAAACAGCTATACTAAATGTGTCAAAACTTTAACTAAAAGACAAATTTGCTTAACAGTAACTAAAATTTAAGTGCTGCAGACTTGTGATGTTGAGGCCGCAGCTTTGAGCCCAGATTGTATCGTGAAGAGCATCGGGTGTAAAACTCGTGGGAGTTGAAAGAAGAGGAAGTAGTTAAATGATAAATGAAGCAAACCCACAGCTAAAAGCTAAATGTAGTAAACCTGAACATAGGTGAAGTTTGCTGAAGTAGATTTCAGACAAGAAGATTTTTGGAGGAATTAAAAATATATTGACGTATTTTATGGGGAAAGTTTTGTAAATAAAATAAAATAAAATAAAAATGTAATTTACAAATGCAAAAGATCAAAGCACATTATTCTTAATTGAGCCTATTTGATGTGTGAATAATTAATTGGGGGGGGGGGGTTGTTATTTTGATGTGTATTATTGATGTTGCCACAGTTTTAAAGGCTTTGGTTTCATCAGTGGGCCTTTTTTTTTGAGTAAATGAACGTTTCTTCTGATCTCATTTTTCAGACGCCTCACCTGATTTATCCTGAGCTTACGTCGTGTTTACATTAATTTAAATTTAAATTTTCAGGTTCAGTGTCACAGCTACACGGGGTACTGCTGGTGTGTGACACCTAACGGGCGACCCATCAGCGGCTCAGCAGTGGCCAATAAGAAACCTCGATGCCAAGGTGGGTGGCGTGTGGCGTTTGGGTGTCGCTATTTTGTTTAGCTCTGATAATAAATATAATTCAGAACACGGGAGCATGGCATCGCAGATTTGTGAGGGATCCGAGTTTTTGTTTTCAGTCCGGTGGAATGAAAAACTAAATTTAGCAAGATGGCAGCCGAAAGTTGCAGAAATTTAATTAAAAGATAAATGTGGCAAAACAATAGCGTAATGTGGCAAAATGGCAGCGAAAAGTAGCAAAGGGGTAGCTAAAATCTGTAAGTGGCGAAATTACAGCTAAGAGCTAAATGTAGCAAAATTGTGTATAAAAGAAGCAGAATGCTGACTTCATGCTATATGTGGCAAAATGGCAACACAATGCTTTAAGTGGTAAAACGGCAGCTAGAAGCTAAAAGTGGCTAATAGCAGCTAAAAGTAGCAAAGGGCCAGCTAAAATCTGTAAGTGGCAAAATGATAGCTAAAAGCTAAATGTAGCAAAATTGTGTATAAAAGGCAGAATGCCAACTATATGCTAAATGTTGGCATAAACATAAACAAACATAAACAATGTGGCAAAATGGCAACAAAATGTTTTAAATGGCAAAATGGCAGCTAAAAGCTAAAAGTGGTAAATGGCAGCTAAAAGTAGGAAAAGGGTAACTAAAAACTGTAAGTAACTGTGTACAAAAGAGGCAGAATGCTAACTATAGCCAAATGTGGCAAAACAGCAGCTAAAGGTTAAAAGTGGCAAAATGGCAGCTAAAAGTAAGTAAGTAAGTCAACTTTATTTATATAGCACTTATAATAGATACAATCGCAAAGTGCTGTACAAAAATACAAAATAACAGCTTAAAATAGAACAAAAATAACAACAGCTGATTAATAAAACAGTAAAAACAGCTGATAAAAACAGTAAATAAAATGTTTAACTAAAAGCTTGTCTGAATAAAAGTGTCTTAAGCTGTGTTTTAAAGGAATCAACAGAGGCGATCACACGAAGAGACAGGGGTAGGGCATTCCACAGCCGGGGGGCTACGGCCTGAAAGGAAAGGTCACCCCGAGTTTTAAACCGGGTCTTAGGGACCTTTAGGAGGTTCAGTGCTAAAGACCGAAGGGTGCGGGCTGGAGAATAAGGAGTCAACATTCAAGTGATGTACTGGGGGGCCTGTCCATTTAAATCTCTAAAAGTTAAGACCAAAATGCTTAAATTAATTCTAAATTCAACAGGCAGACAATGAAGAGAAGATAAAACTGGTGTGATGTGTGACCTTCTATTGGTTCCTGTTAAAAGCCTCGCAGCAGCGTTCTGGACCAACTGGAGTGGCAAAGGGGTAGCTAAAATCTGTAAGTGGCAAAATGATAGCTAAAGGCTAAATGTAGCAAAACTGTGTATAAAAGAGGGAGAATGCTAACTACATGCTAAATGTGACAAAATGGCAACTAAGTGGCAAAACGGCAGATAAAAGTGGTTGCTTGTAGCAAAGACTAGCATAAAAGCCAGAAAACATTTAGTTTTTTTTTTTACTTTGACGAATCTCAATGTAATTCTATGATGCATTTTATTTTAAATAGAGTTAAATATTTTGAAACGTATATTAGTTAGAAAAACAAAAGTCATGGCACTCATCTCCTGAATGAGCAGAATGCTTCAAGACATGAATGACTAAAATAAAGTATGTGGAAGTAGCTTGATGTAAAATTCCAAATCTGAAAAACAACTGTATGAATGCAGACTATGTAAAGTGCAATTAGTGAAGCACATAAACATAAAACGTTTACTGTAGTTTAGTCATCAGCTAAATTATTTTAGTTTTTGTCCCGCTCAGATCACGCATTAGCTCATCAATCTGGACAGAATTAAATTTTTCTTCTCCAGAAGTGATGTCACTCAAAAAGCTATGTACAACATATTTATTGTTATTAACCTTGACACAGAACCACAAATCAAACAGTCTGAACTATCCCTTTCAGTCTGGCAGATGTAAATAAAGTCCTTTTATTTAATGTTTGTCGGTCGTCAACATAAAAACTTGACTGATTTTATCAAGATTGTCTTTCTTTTTTCCAGGATCGAGACACGACAAACTAACCACCAAAGCGCCGCGCAAAGAAGGTGAGAGTTAATCTGAAAAACAACGAACTCTCGGGAACACGTCGACTCTTTGTGAATGCATGTTTAGTCTTACTGCCGTAATGTCAGCTCTTTGGCTGAAACGCTCTTGGTTGTTGACTTAGCGTGTACAAATATGGGCTTGTGCAACTCGGTTCAGTTCTGACCACGGCACACCATGATGAATACCCCTTCAGCTCATTGAAAGGAGCCAGCTAACCACACAAAGCAAACTGGAGGGGTACGTTGTGATCAGGTCACTGAAATGTAAAGAAGCCGTTTTCATTGTACTGGAAGTGATCCAGTTGGAGGTACTGACACGGTGCTGTCAAAATAAATCATGTTGCAGGAGTTATGTTTGTTGTCTCTCATGTTTTTAAGTATATTGGGGGGGCATATTGGGTTACAAGATACCTAGAAACTAGGTACCTATAAATATAGCTAGTACTTACAAGGTATGTATGAGGTACCTGACTGATAATGAGTACATAACAAGTACATATCAGGTATGTACACTGTAAGTACCAGGAATATACCTGAAACTTGAATTGAAAGTACCAGGTTCATACCCTACAAATGCAAGGTATGTATCTGGTATTTACAGGGTACTTACTTACCAGGTACAGTATGTACCAGTTTTACGTGGTACTTACCATATGTGAATTAGACAAGTACCATGTACATACACTATACGTACTGCTTTACTTGCCTGACAAATAGGAGCTAATTACCAGGTGTGTTCCAGGTTGTTTTGTGTTTCAAAATGTCTTGTTTTCAGTACCTAACCTTAAAGATGGAATTCAACAAAGGTTTGTGCACAAATTTTAAGACAAATTGATCTTGTCTAACATCATTTCCTTTTTCAGTTTTTTTCTTTTACAGCAAAAGAGTCAAAAAGAGTCAAGACAATGGCCACATATCAACCTTCCTTCATCAAATTCTAACCCTCTTCCAGTTACATATTTCAGTACCAATACCCAATACAGCCCAGTAATTATTATGTACGTACCTGGTACTGACAAGGTATGTGCCTGGTAACTTACACTGGTACTTACATTGAAATAAATGACTTGTCTTCTTGTAAATAGAGGATATGTACCTGGTTCTTACCAGGGAAATACTGGTTCTTTATGTGGCATGTACTTGGTACTTAACCAGTGTGCACCTGGTACCTATAAAGGTACTTACAGGGAATAAAGCTGTATTATAAAGTGACTTGTTAGGCTATGCTTAATAATTTTGTATCTAGAACTCAAGTGTAAGTACCTGTTACCTACAGTATATGTACCAGGTACTTACAGCAGACACTTCTGGTACCTACAGGGTATCTACAAGGTACTTCCCAGGACCAGGGCTGTAATATGAAATTACTTGATGAGCATGCATCAGGGTACTTGTTGCACTGTTTTTATTGTGTATGTACCTAGCGCCTATAGTGTACCAACTCTAAGTATGAGGTACCCAGTAAGTACCAAAGAATCCAACAGCAGTCACATGCCGAAGTGTCCCTGGGCAAGACACTGAACCCCCCATTGCCTCTGATGTGTGTCCATTGTGATATTGCACTGATTAGTCTCTTTAGAATGATTTGTTCAATTAGCTTTGTAGAGATCTAGTAGAGGGCTGTATGAAAGGGTAAATGAGGCACAGATTGCAGTTTAAAGCACTTTGAGAGTCTTGATAAGATAGAAAGGTGCTATATAAGTACAGTCCATTTAAGTACCTGGTACTTACAGAAGATATACCTGGTACCTTACTTCCCAGGACCAGGACTGTAATATGAAATGACTTGTCACACTGTTTTTATCCAGTATGTACATGACATTTATAGTGTACCAACCCTGCACCAGGTACATACCTAGGGCTGGACAATAATTTGATATCAATATTCAATAATGATGATATGAGTTTTAAACACATTTTCGATATTTCAATATGATTACAGCGTTTCACTGACACATTTCTTTTTCTGTTCGGGTTGAAGCGGCCACTTCAGTTTCAACCCGAACAGAAAAAGCCACAACACAACTACGTAAGTGCATGGTGACGTAGATGTTACGCAGAGCTCAAGTCCAGAAGGCATTAGCGGTAATAGGCTAGGCTAATCTCCAACGCGCGTTAAGTTTTTGCTTCAAAATGAGTTCCCATGACCGTCAGAATGTGACTGAACAAGCTTTCACAAGTGAAAGGAAAGCAGATTACATAATTGATAAGAGAGGAAAGACTAATTTGGCGGTGTGGACGTGGTTCAGCTCTCTTAGATACGATAAACTGCGTGTTTCGGTCATTGTGCTGTAAAATGTGCCGGAGGGTCGTTCCAACTTGCGGTGGGAACATATCTAACTTGTTCCACTTTATAGAATATGATGAGTCCGGAGATGAAGCACAATAAAAGTTTGAGCCAACCTGTCCCTGAAACAACACCCCCAGTTGTATCAAAAGAGAAACAACATAAATCACATAACCCATGCCGCAAACGTCTGCGTTATGTTTTTGTTTGAAGTAAAAAATATTAATATTGACAAAGTAGAGAGTTTTATGTTTATTTGACAGTGATTTCAATTTTTTTGTAGGCTAAATACAAATAAAAGGTAAACATTAATTTATTTGCGTAGTTTGTACAGTTTTCTGAGGCTTTTATATTGTTTATATCGATATCAAATTATATCGTTATTGACCAAAATTAAGAAATATATATATCGATAAAAGTTTTGGCCATATCGTCCAGCCCTATACATACCCAGTAAGTACCAGGTACAAACTCAGTGAGTGAAGTAGTAAGTGCTTTGTGTTGTCATCGTGTGTTCCCATACAATGACAAAATTAGTTATCTGCATTTAGCCCATCATACGTGAGATACAACCAGGTGGAGCAGTGGGCAGCTATGTAAGTGCCCTGGGAGCAATTAGGGATTATGTGTCTTGCTCAGGGACACCACAACATGTGGGCATGGCGGGGTGTCAAACTGCGACTTTCTGGTCCCAGGTCGGCTGCCCTACCTCTACACCATCTTGGCCCCCAACCTTGCACCAGGTACATATCCAGTAAGTGCCAGGTACATATCCAGTAAGTACCTGGTACAAACCGTGTAAGAACCATAGTAAGTACCAGGCTGTATTACTGTCCATATTGTTACCAACATTTTCCTCTGACTCCACTTTAGATATTGTATACTTTTGCCCAATTTGTTTAGCTGATGTGATTCTAATGTTCACATAGACCGTAATTTAGATTTATTCTGATTGATTCCGTATGTGTTTGGGTTTTTATGAGAGAAAGTGCACATACATTCCCTTTCTGTTTGCCACATAGGTTATTCCTGTCAGTGTGACTTTTGCGTCTTTCCCCCACTGTAAACAACCATGGGTATGGTGCCTGTCATAGCCAAGTTGCTTCACATACATCAATGGGAAACACAAGAAACTGAGGAAGGAGGAGGCAAAATGTTGGGAGATGGGGAGGACGGGAGGTGACGGGGGTGGATTGTGGTTCAATCTGAGCTGCTTGGATAAACAGGGCGGTGAAAAGCAGAATAAACTGTAGGTTTGTGGCGTGCCGGCTCTGAAAACAGCTGGGATTGCATCAATATTTGGGTTCAAAAGAAGCCAACTGGTCCAGTTTTACGACAACGTTTTATTCACTTTTATTGTCAGAATATAGGCAGTTAGTGCATTTATGTTGGTTGACTTAACAATTATTTTTTCACAGGCTGGACTCATGCTGCTAATGACTGACAAACGGCAGTAAAACTGATGCCTTCTAACCACAAATTGCACAGGGGTTTTCTGGCAGATGTTAAAAGAGGTGTTAGAGTCAAGTAAAAGGCCACAAAGTAAAGATCATCATTAGTGGTTTATCATGAACCCAAATCACAAGTACATTTTTAAATGGCATTTCCATCCTCCAAGAAAGCAGAATAAAAGCATGTTTGACTGAAAGTCATACTGATGACAAGCTTAACCCACCCAATACGTGTGAGAAGACTGAGAACCTTGCATTTAATGTAAGCTTGAGTTTTCAGTAAGAGTTTATTGCTAACTACCGGTAATGTCTCCCAGTTAATAGATGTCTTGTCTCAAACACATCAAGTCATAAAGCTGAAGTTTGAAGCCAAGACTTCATGGTTCTGGATCTCTTCGAGATCACTTGGTGAACGGTATTTGTAATGGAGTTTCCTCAATGTTTTCTGGGGTTCCTAATTTTCAGCTTTATGACTTTAATCCACCCACTATGTGTGAGAAGATGAATGGCTGGCCTGGGAACTACATAGTGTATGTCCAAGGTACTTGTCTTGTACACACATGGTAAGTACCAGGTAGAACTGGTACATACCTGGTAAGAAAGTACCCTGTAAATACCAGATACATACCTTGCATTTATATGGTATGAACCTAGTACATTCCATTCAAGTTTCAGGTAAATTCCTGGTACTTCCAGTGTACAAACTTTGTATATACTTGTTATGTACACAGTTAAGTATTAAGTATTTATCAGATACCAGGTACATACTTCGTAAGTACTAGCGACGTTGGTAGGTACCTAGGTACAAACCGGATTCCAAAAAAGTTGGGACACTAAACAAATTATGCATAAAAATGGGGCGGAGATGGTGTAGAGGCAGGGCAGCCGGCTCAGGACCAGAAGGTCTCGGGTTCGATCCCCGGTCACGGCATACCTCGTTGTGTCCCTGGGCAAGACACTTAACCCCGAGTTGCTCCCGGTAGGACAGGCAGCGCCTTGGAAGGCAGTCTACCGCTACCGGTGTATGAATGTGTGTATGAATGGGTGGATGGTTGGTACTGTGAAGCGCTTTGGGGCCCCTCAAAGGTGGCTGGAAAGCGCTGTATAAGTAAGCTCCATTTACCATTTATTTACCATTTAAAAACTGAATGCAATGATGTGGAGGTGCCAACATCTAATATTTTATTCAGAATAGAACACAAATCACAGATCAAAAGTTTAAACTGAGAGAATGTATCATTTTAAGGGAAAATATGTTGTTTCAAAATTTCATGGCGTCAACAAATCCCAAAAAAGTTGGGACAAGTCCATTTTTACCACTGTGTGGCATCCCCCCTTCTTCTTACAACACTCAACAGACGTCTGGGGACAGAGGAGACCAGTTTCTCAAGTTTAGAAATAGGAATGCTCTCCCATTCATGTCTAATACAGGCCTCTAACTGTTCAATCGTCTTGGGCCTTCTTTGTCGCACCTTCCTCTTTATGATGCACCAAATGTTCTCTATAGGTGAAAGATCTGGACTGCAGGCTGGACATTTCAGTACCGGATCCTTCTCCTACGTAGCCATGATGTTGTGATTGCTGCAGAATGTGGTCTGGCATTATCTTGTTGAAAAATGCAGGGTCTTCCCTGAAAGAGATGACGTCTAGATGGGAGCATATGTTGTTCTAGAACCTGAACATAGTTCTCTGCATTAATGGTGCCTTTCCAGACATGCAAGCTGCCCATGCCNATATATATATATATATATATATAATATATATATATATATATATATATAATATATATAATATATATATATATATATATATATATATATATATATATATATATACAGGTAGTCCCCGACTTACGAGCGAGTTCCGTTCCTCCGAGGCGCTCGTAAAGCGAAAATTCGTAACTTGGAACGGCCGCCACGTGTCTCGTAAGTCCGGAATTTCGCTCGTAAGTTGGAACGGTTTTGCTAGCGCGACTACAAACACTCGTTTTTCATCGAAAAACTGCTTACGAGTGCATAAAAATGATCGGAAACGTGTGTCCACATGTTTAGCTAACGAACTGTGGTGAAAAAACACAGAAAAACTCTGTATTTTTTGCGTTTTTTCCAAAAATTCGCCAGCTCGTAAGTCCGGAACCTCGTAGGTCAGAGCGCTCGTAAGTCGGGGACTACCTGTACATGTGAGGGAGTCCTTGACTTACAGCGCCCTCAACTTACGGCAACTCGAACTTACGAACGCGCTCCGAACGCCAGTATGTGCTGTGTTTATAGATGAATGTGTGGTGTAATGTGTCAGCTAACCGTTTGTAAATAAAGTTCTGTGCATGTTTATGGACCAGTATGTACGCTTGTTCAGTCGCATGTCGATAAGTGGGTGTGCGGTGCAGCGTATGAACGACCATGTGCTCTGAGTTTCGACTTACGTCCAAAATCCGGACTTACGAACGACACGTGTTCTGAGCTCTGACTTACGTCTACGAACGGTGCGTTGGTCCGGAACTTGTTCGTATGTCGAGGACTCCCTAGTCCCCAACTTACGAGCGAGTTCCGTCCCTAGGGGGCGCTCGTATGTCAAAAATTCGTAAGTAGGATCACATAGTAAAAAAAAAAAAAAAAATTTTTTTTTTACTTTTTTTTTTTTTTTTTTTTATAAATGAATACATGTACAGTACTGGACAGTCACCAAGCACTTAGCCTATCCTAACACAGTTTTTAAAGATGAAGGAATGAGTTGAATTGTCTCCCTTTCCCTTTCCTTGGTGGAGCCTGCAGGGAGGAGGGAGACAATTCAACTGACTCCTTCATCTTTAAAAACTGTGTTAGGATAGGCTAAGTGCTTGGTGACTGTACAGTACTGTACATTTATTTATTAAAAATATACAGTACTGTATATACAGTATTTTTATTTTTTTATTGTTTTTTATTTATAAATAGATAAATGTACAGTACTGTACAGTCACCAAGCACTTAGCCTATCCTAACACAGTTAAGGAGTCAGTTGAATTGTCTCCCTCCTCCCTGCAGGCTCCATTCCCATAAAGGGAGCTAGCTCCCTTTATGTGAAAGGGAGACAATTCAACTCATTCCTTCATCTTTAAAAACTGTGTTAGGATAGGCTAAGTGCTTGGTGACTGTCCAGTACTGTACATGTATTCATTTATTTAAAAAATAAAAAAAAAAAAGTTAAAAAAAAATAATATTTTTTTTTTTAATGAGATGCATACTCGTAAGTCCGGGACCTCGTAAGTAAGAGCACTCGTAAGTCGGGGACTACCTGTATACAGTACAGTATACCTTTTTTTTGTGGACCCCCAAGCACCGGCTTGCAGACCCCGTGGGTCCAGGGACTCCAGTTTGCAAACCACTGATCTAAAGCACTGATTAATCTTATAGCTCTAGTAGTGTACTGTATGAATAGTAAATGAGGACACACGTAGCACTTTGAGTATCATGTTAAGATAGAAAGGCGTTATATGAGTCCATTTACCATTTATTTCTTACCCTGGAGTTTAAATGACACATTGCTTCATTCAGCTGTCTCTACCTATGCTTGGCAAAACTTCATTATATTGCTCTGGCTTATTCCTTGTGCATATTTATATCATCCTTATGAAAGAGTTCTATACTTTTCTAACATGAGTTTTAAATTGACGTGTTTGTGTGAAACACTACAGTACAACTGTGCACAAGTTTTAAATCAGTTCCATTTTTATTTGTCTTCTAGGTGTCAGGTTTTCTTGTAATTTTTGAAGTGATCCTAACCAACATTAATTCAAGCTTTCTAAAAGTACTTTACTTTGGCTGCGTTTTCACTCATTTCTTTGGACTTCAAATCGTATTGTGTAGTGTTTGCTTACAAAAATAAAAACGTGGGTGAAAAATTAAGTGTCAGGTTTAAAAGTAAACATGTATCAGACAGTGGTGTCAAGACATTGTGCTGAAACAATATATTTATTCCCCTCACACTGTGTTCCTTCTGGTATTTTTCAAATAGGCTAAACTAAGGCAACAGCTACTAGCTAGCTAGTCCTTCAGTTTGTAACTAGTTAAAGAGACAATTTAAAAGATGTCCTTTGATAGATTGTCTGTTTTGTACAACACTAATTTATTCATTAATTTGCATTAAACAAATCAGTCTCCTCTATTTTTTTCATAAAATCTAAAGACAAATGTATTTGTGATAAGAAGCTAGTAACACATATAAGAGCTAGTAAATTTCTAGCTAGCTAGTATTTTAGGTACTGTAGTTATTAGCTAAAGAGTCCATTTAAATGATGACTGCTGCTAGGTTGTCTGTATAACAGTAATTATTATTTTAGTGCAGGGGTCTGCAACCTGCGGCTCTGAAGCCACATGCGGCTCTTTGGTCCCGCTACAGCGCCTCTTTCAAGCTTTGACCATAACTGACATGAAACTAAATCTTACAGGATGTTATACCCCTACCTAAAAACAAAAATAAAAAAAATAAAGAAATACTAGTTTTAGCAGTTTTCCTGTGATTCATTTGCATATATGCAGATACTAGTAATATTACACAGAGTAAATTATACTCCTTTTAACTTTATGCTTTATTTCTTCAAAGTAGAATACTCAATTTCTCCACAATGAAAAAAAAATCACATACGTCTGCACAGTTCATTGTTTTAGTTTTTAAAAAATAGGCACAAAACAATATGTATATGTATAACTATATATGTTCTTTACAAGAATGCAGTCTTATGGACTTGTGACCTGGATATGGGCACCAGTGACCCTCTGCAACCTGAAAAAGAAGAAGCAAGTAAAGATGATGGATGGATGGATAGACTGAAGGATGAATGGATAGAATCCAGTCTATTAATTGGTCTCAAAATGTAAAAATATCATTAAATGTTAACAATCATTGGATGTTTTAAGTTTTGCCTATACTGGCCAGAAAAGTCCACTTTAACAAACTTAAAGTGGCCCATGGGCCACCAGTTGATAATGACAATTGTATCAAGTTTTGCAGCTCTGGACACATTTAATTTAGTGAATGAAGGGGCAGAAATTGCTCTTTTGATCATAAAGTTTGCAGACCCCTGTTTTAGTTGAATGAATTGAATCAATTAAAATAATCAGCTGTTATTTAGTTTAGCTCTTTGGGAATCAGCTAGCTATATCCACGTTATTTTCGCTTTAATATTATTTTTAAATTTTCAACAAAACCAATGGAGGGAAATGTGTCTTCGTGACAACTGCTAGCACCAAAATAACTAGCTAGCAAGCTACTAGCTTGCTTGTACTTTTGTCAATAAAACTAAACAGACAATTTACAATTGTTTCTTGGCTCAGTTGGCTGTTATGTGACACAATTGATCTTTTGAGTTTAGCAGCCTTTTCATGACTGAATTTCTTAATCAAAGTTACATGAATTACCAAAACACTTTCCAATAAAGAAATGGTCACTGAAAATGACCAGACAAAAAATGTGAGGAAAAATTAGTCAAAGTCGAAACATGTTCTTTAAAGATTTTCTGAAACTCTAGATGTTGACTGGTTGACTTATAAAATACAAGAAAGTCTAGCGCTGTGGAAGCTAAATATAAAGAAAGGAGGCATCAGTGTTATTTACATTACTAAACATTAGCTAACATTTCAGATGTATGTTAAATGTAAAAAGACAGGAAGTCCAAATCTCATAGAACCAAAACATGACAGAATGTCTTCTAATCAACTCAGTCTTTTCTTCATTTATTGCATTCTTGCAACTATTTTCAGCCTACAATTTTTCTTCTGTGCATATTTATTATTCTATAACTTTGCTTTGTCCATTTCTCTTCTTTCTTTA
>JBBPBX010007909.1:0-29202 GCA_038048925.1 Garcialebias charrua | reverse complement strand
TTTATAGATGGCCTCCCTTCACACCTTATAGCCATCCTCTCACTCCAATATGTATATTTTTTATTTTATTATTATTTTTTTTTCAGGCATGAAGCTGAAATGAAGAACTAGCCTAACGTAGCAGAAAAAGCAGAAAGAACACATATTTGCTGAATTAGTTTTAAATGAGCACTAAAAATAGTAAATTAGCTAAAAATAGCAAAAATTGGCAAAAATAGCTGAAAAGGCAGAAAGAAGCTTAAACTACCAGAATAAAGCATAAAGAGTTTAAATGTGTTTAAAAAGGTGGAAAAAGATAACATTAGCAGAAAATAGCAGAAAAAGTTGAAACTTGCAGAAATAAGCTGAAAAGAGCTTAACAAGCTGAAATTACCATAAGAAGCACAAAAATATTTTAGTTAGCAGAAATAATCTGAAATGAGCATTAAACAGCTGAAAAGTACAGTAGCTGAACTTAGCTTAAAACATGCTGAAATGTAAGATGTAAAATTAGCTTAATTCATTTTCTGTTGAGTAAAAATGTGTCAGAAAAGACTACAGTATTTCAAAACAGCTATGCACCAATACCAAAAGTCACAGCAGGATTGTCCTGATAGAGCCGAATGTTTTGATTTATGATACAGTATGTTGAAATAGCTTGAAATCTGCATGATGAGAATCACGCTGAAATACGTATGGAAGGAAAATGGATCACATTAGAGTGAACGCTTCATAAACATTCGCACTATTAGTGAGTTTAAAGGAACAGCTTATTTGGGGTCATGGAAGTGCTTGCAACTAGTCAATGTCTTACCTGTGGTTAATGACCATCAGCCAGCTCTAAATTCAGAGAAGCAAGGAGACAAGACAAGCTAACATCTGATCGGAATACATTTGAACAATTAACATCTTACCTGCTGTAGATAGCCCTTTCAACATGTTCCTTTATGAGAAACAGTTTAATTCTGACCAAACTGATGAGCTAATGGCTAGTCAGAGAGAGGCTGAAACCAAAGTGGATTGCTGCCATCTTAAAGAGGATTATCAAAGATCGCCTAAAATATGATATCGTCTTTGAACTTAAGACATTAAAATAAAAAAGAAACCATTGTTGTGTTCTGTCATGTGCTTTGCAGGATTGTGGACGGAGGTTGGGTGTGTTTGCCTTGTGCTCTTTTGGTTGATAATTGTTGATTTGTTGTCTTACTTTCTCTTTTCTTTCTTTCTCTCTTAAAAAAATATATATATATATATTGGAGTGAGAGGATGGCTAAAAGGTGTGAAGGGAGGCCATCTATAAATGGGAAAAAAAAGAAAAAAAATAAAATAAAAAAGAAACACTGTTTGGAATGCAATCATCTTTAATTGTCACTTTAAATCTGTTTATAACTTGTAAACAAACAGGTTAGGTAATATGAGTTCATGAACCACCTCAGTTTGGAGAAATATAGATAATTTTTGAGCAAAATGACAAGCTAACGGCTAGTCAGAGTGGGACAAACACCAAAAGTCCAAAATGTAAGTGTTTTAAGAGCAAACTTTGTTGTTGTTAGCCCACACTCAGATTAGCCATTAGCTTATCAATCAGGTCAAAATCGGTAACTATTTCTTCTAACTGAGCAATCTTCTACAAGTAAGATGTGAATTGTTCACAATCTTTTAATAGAACCCCATTGTTTAAAAAAAGATCAACAAGTTGGATTTGATTTTAACATTAAAGGTGCACTAAATTAAAAGCACACTTTATTTAAGGCTCACAACCTCCCAGTGCAACAGGTGCCCACCTTCTCCAGTTTATAGAAATAAAAAAGACAATTTTTTTTTTACAAGCTAAGGGGAGAAAACATCTCTTTGTCTCCCTTTGAACGTGCTATTCCAGGGTGAGAACAACTGTGTAACTCAAAGTAGGCAGCGTCTGAAGGCGACTGACAGCTGAAAGACATTCTGGCAAAGTATGCATCATGTGACATCTCTATGATCAGCATGCAGCACGAGGAGCAACCCACAAAACCAGCATCAGGCAGGAGCCGATGGATGATTCCTCATTTATCATGTTGGCAGAAACGCCACATCAGCAGTCCAATTAGAGGAACTTTTTTTAAATGTAGATGTATTTTTTTTATAGTGAGGTTTGATTGATCAGTGCGATTCTACCGAATGCTACCACGTTATTAAGACTTTGTTTCTTCTCGTGTTCTCAGATGTACAGATGGATCTTGGGAAGAAAGTGAGCGTGCCTAAAGACATCATGCTGGACGAGCTGTCTTTTGACTCCAACCGGGGCTCCCGGCTCTTCAAGATGCGCCAGAGGCGCTCCGAAAAATACACTTTCGAGAGCATCCAGAATGAAACCAACAACCAGCTCAGCGTAAGAAACTAATCACCCAACGTTGTTCAATATGAAAACACTGGTTTGGGTAATAGCACCACAAAAAAAAGGTTTATACTCTTTATAAGTGCACTACTGTAATTAACACATTATATACTGTTTCCATTGTCCCTTCAGAGAGTCAGAGTCAGAGAGTCTTTATTGTCATTTGCACCGCATGTAGTACATGTGATGAAATGAGATTATGTACACAGGGTCCCAGTTACATCCAACAACAAAATGTGAGAGAAAAACAGTAATAACATCTAGGATATGAACTAAGAAAAACATCCAACTAGAAATACACTAAGCCCTAGAGTAATAGAAAAACATCATTACAAACAGCAGCACGAACATGAGTCTTTATGAGCAGATGGTCACAGATGAACACAGCAACAAGAAAACAGATCAGCATCAGCATGATGTGATATTTCACAGTGATTATTCTTATTATTTATTTATTCATGAGTCTAACAGCCTCAGGGTAGAAGCTGTTCCTCAGTCTAGTGGTTCTACATTTGATGCTCCTCAACCTCCGTCCTGAGGGGAGTGGGGCAAAGAGTGTGTGTGCTGGGTGAGTGGGGTCTTTCATGATGCAGGTGGCTCTTTTCCTGCATCTGGAGGTGTAAATGTCTGTGATGGTGGGGAGACTGACTCCAACAGACTTCTGTGCAGCCTTCACCACTCTCTGTAGAGCTTTCCTCTCTTCAACTGTGCAGCCTCCATGCCACACGTTGATGCTGGAGCACAGGATGCTCTCCACTGCACACCTGTAGAAGGAGGTGAGAACTGGGCTGCTCAGACCAGCTCGTCTCAGCCGTCTGAGGAAGTAGAGTCTCTGATGACCTTTCTTGATCAGGCTGGTGGTGTTGTTGCTCCAGCTGAGGTTATCATTCAAGTGTACACCCAAGTATTTGTAGCTGGAGACCACTTCCACTGCAGACCCACCTATTTTCAGTGGGGCATGGGTGTGTTTGTTCCTTCTGAAGTCCACAATCATCTCCTTTGTCTTCTTCACATTCATGTGAAGATTATTCTCTTTGCACCAGCTCTCCAGGTGTTCCACCTCCTGTCTGTAGCTGGACTCATCATTGTTTGTGATGCATCCCACCACCGCTGTATCATCTGCAAACTTAACAATATGACAGCCTGGATGGGTAGCTGCACAATCATATGTGAGCAGAGTGAACAGAAGAGGGCTCAGCACACATCCTTGGGGAGAGCCAGTGCTGAGGGTTATGGTGGAGGAGGAGAAGTTGTGGATCTTCACGGACTGTGGTCTGTTTGTTAAGAAGTCTAGTACCCAGTTACAGATGGAGGGGCTTAGTCCAAGTGTGGATAGTTTGTCTATCAGAGTTTGGGGGATCATGGTGTTGAAGGCAGATGTGAAGTCCACAAAGAGCAGACGCACGTATGAGTCCTTCTGATCCAGGTGGGTGAGAGCAGTGTGGACCACAGAGGAGATGGCGTCCTCTGTTGATCGGTTCTCACGGTATGCATATTGATGAGGGTCCTCGTTGATGTTGACGGTTGCCTTGATGTGGGACATGACCAGTTTCTCAAAACATTTAGCGACTATCGGGGTGAGAGCCACCGGTCTATAGTCATTCAGACCAGTCACTGTGGAGCTCTTTGGGACTGGGATGATGGTCGCGGTCTTCAGGCAGGTGGGAACTGACTCCAGTGCAAGTGAGGTGGTGAAGATGTCAGCCAGCACCTCACAGAGCTGGTCCGCACATTCCTTCAGAACTTTCCCTGGGATGTTGTCTGGTCCGGTTGCTTTATGAGGATTAATCTTTCTGAGACTGCCTCTCACTTCTGCTGCGGTCACTCTGAGATGCTCTTCATCTGGTGGTGAGGTGAGTTTGGTGCTGGGTGGTCAAGTCCTAAAGTCCTTCAAGTCCTAAAGCGTAAAAAACGAACTGAACTACTCATTGAGTGCAGCATGCATGTCTACAAAAACAATTCCCTCTCTTTTGTTCAAATTGCTTGAACAAAAGTCTGTGAGTAAACAGTTTTTAACATAAGCGGCTTAAGCTCTTATTTACTGAGCTTTACTGGAGAGATGGATTTGTTAGATTGGAGACACAATATGCTTTGTTGTTTTAACTCTTTTTTTGTGCCCAGCTTTATTTGAATATAGATGTATTTTAAATAAATCTCCTAGTGATACAGTATGATATGATATACAAAGTATAATTTATGATATGGTATGATATCATACAGTATCATAGAGGCAGAGGGTAGAGAAGTTGGGCCTGTGTTTGGAAGATTGCTGGTTCAACTCCTGGTACCAACGACATCTAAATGTGGGTGGGATTGGTGAAGCACCCACACTAGGGGTGTGAATCTCTCAGTGGCTGGTGAATTGATTCGATTCAGATTTTTTTGTGTCACGATTCGATTCAAAATCGATTTTTCGATTCAGAAACGATTTTCAATTCAGAAACGATTTTTCTATTGAAATGGTCATAAATTTAGCTTCAGTTATGTAACTGACAAGCTGAAAAGATTAAACAACAATGTAAACAAATGGAACATTTATTTAAAACAATAATTTTAGGTTCCTTACTGTATCAATTTTTTTGCATCGTTTGATATTTATACCAAAAATAGGAAAAAATATAGGAGTGCATAAAATTCTGTAACTTAAATTACCAGTATTAGCTTAGTTGCCTGGATTTCTCAAACAATAAAATAAAAATAAAAATCTAGGAACGAATAATTCATCCATCCATCATCTTTACCCACTTCTTCCTTTGCGAGTCTTGGGGGTCACTAGTGTCCATGTCCAGCCATCACTGTGTGAGAGGCGGGGGACACCTGGACAGGTCTCCAGTCCATCACAGACAAATAATTCAAAATATATAAATATAAAAGTAAACAGACTTCAGCCTAACGTAGTACATTAACCTTTAACTCAAAATAAAATACAGACTTTACAGTGTTTTTTTACCATATTGATTAATATTTAGTAAATCTTTAACAAAATTTCAAAACCTGTATAAATCTGCATCAAAACCTCTTGTGAACTGTAATTGATAAACATAAATTGTATCATTTAGAACTGGCTCCAGTCGAGGTATTTCATCTGGCCTCTCCAACCTGTTAAAAGACAAATTACATTAAGGTTGTTGTATATTGTCTATAAGTTTTAGTATAATATAATAAAATAACTGTTAACTTTGAGCTACAGCTGCATCAGAACTTCTCCCTCGTTATTCTTGTTTCATGCTGGAGCTGTGTGGAGTTTTATCTACATGAAGGAATAACGTGTATGTTGCTTCCAGCATATTAAAAATAAACCTAAACCCCTCACCCTCCACTGAGCTGTTTGCTCGTAAATCCTTTGTGATGTAGCAGGAGATGGAGGTGGAAATCTTCACAGCTGTTGGAGAATCAGCTGGTTGCAGAGTTTGCTGGTCGGCTGCTTTCACTTTCATCTTCCGCGCATTTTATCGTATTTCCAAAATACTGTACCGTAATTTTATTTGACACTTCTTGCAAACAACCGTTCTCTTGTTAAGCTCCGTCTTCCCTCAGAACATTGTAGGATCTGAAATTATTTTCAAAGATGAAGGAGCAAGTTGAATCACGCTGTCTCCCTCATCCCGCCTTGCTAGCAGGCTCCATTCAGATAAAGGGAGCTGGCTAACTAGCTTGCTGTACGGTGGCCTACACGGCCAAAATTCTACGGCGGCCGAACGGACACATAATGCAATATGCAGTACGCTCGGGAGTAGGAGCGGAAAAAACATAAAATCAAACACGTTTTAGAATCGATTCAGAATTGCCAGAACTAAGAATCTAGATTCTTTACTAAATCGATGTTTTTCCTGCACCCCTAACCCACACCTGTCTCCATCCTCATTTGCCCCACTCTGGGCCCTTGAGCAAAGCCCTTAACTCCCATCATCTGCTCCCCTGGGCACCCTACATGGCAACTTTCTGCTCCACACAGAGGGCTGTGGTAGCTCAGTGGTTGTGTCAGGAAGGGCATCTGGCGTAAAATAATTGCCGTCTACGTGCGACTTAGTTCACTGTGGTGACCCCTGAAGAAGGGAGCAGCTGAAAGAAAAAAAGGTATGATACAAAGCAGCACAATATGATATATGATATGATATATCATACAATCTATAATATATTACTGTATATATTATTTGGTATGATATATGATATATATGATATATATGATATATTATATGATACAGGGTATGATATATAATACGATGTATGATATGATACATGACATATAATATGGCATGATATGATACAAAATGGAACATACAATATTATATATGATATGACATATGATATAATCTATAATATATTATATATGATTTGATATGATATATATGATATATGATATGATATATCATATAATCTATAATATATTATAGATTATTTTGTATGATATATGATATATATGATATATATGATATATTATATGATACAGGATATGATATATAATATGATGTATAATATGATATATGACATATGATATGACATGATATGATACAAAATGGAACATACAATATTATATATGATATGACATATGATATAATCTATAATGATGGAGATGTTCAACATTTATCATCTAAAACTAATTACACTGACACAATAATTCTAACCCAGCTCACTTATATCAAATATTCTCTTTCCCTTCAAACACTTATATTTGATAGTACAAACATGTTTGTTTGTATTTCTCCTTGATACAGAAAAGACAATTTTAGCCTTGACCATGTTTGGATTAGATGTTCTTGTTGGATCAGAACCATGACTCGTTTGTTTTATCTGTAAGATGTCAGAGCTTGTCAACTCCACCTCCTTCTTGCTTAAATAGCTTGTCATATCCAGCACAATTCGGATTTGTGCTGGACAATGTATTTTGAGACCAACTAAGTATCAGAAGTACATTAAAAGCCTTATCCCCTTTGCAAAGTTTCATTATTTGTCTAACTCAATTCTCTTGTTTATCTTGTGTGTTTTTTATTAAGGTAACAGGGGTTTAAAATCCCCATCATATAATATATTATATATGATTTGATATGATATATATGATATATGATATGATATATAATGTATATGATTTTGTTCTTCTTTCGGCTGCTCCCTTCGTCAGGGGTCGCCACAGCGAACTATGTCGCACAAAGACTTGGCAATTGTTTTTACTCCGGATGCCCTTCCTGACACAACCACAGACCACCGAACTACCACAGCCCTCTGTGTGGAGCAGAGAGCTGCTATCTAGGGTACACGGGGAAGCAGATGACGGGGGTTAAGGCCCTTGCTCAAGGGCCCAGAATGGGGCAGATGAGGGTGGAGACAGGTGTTACTGCTTCACTTTTCCCACCTACATTTATGATGTTGTCGGTACCGGGGCTTGAACCAGCGATCCTCCGATCACAAGCTTCTCTAACCTCTGCGCCACCACTCCCCCTATATATGATATGAGACAGAAACCTCTCAGCCGCGTGCTGTCTGTACCGATCGGGGGGGACACAGAGCTTTTGATTTACTGGTCCATCTACGTTCCAATCCTCACCAATGGTCAGTTTTGATCTTGACCGAAAGAATGAAATTCAGGATACTGTACAAGCAGACGAAATGAGCTTCCTTTGTAAGGGTGTCCAGGCTCAGCCTCAGAGATAGGATGAGGAACTCTGTCATATAGGGGGGAGCTCGGAGTAGAGCTGTTCCTCTTTCAGATTGAAAGGAGTCCATTGAGGTGGCTCAGGCATCTGATAAGGACACCTACTTTTGGAGGCTTTCTGGAGAATGTCCCCTGGGACAGACCCAGAACTCACTGGATGGTTTGTGTATCCTCTATTGCCTGGGAACAAATCAGTGTTCTTCAAAAGGGACTGGAGAGTGCTGCTGGAGAGAGTGTCTGGGTTTCTCTCCTGGACCTGTTGCCTCCACAACCTGACTATGAATAAGTGATAGAAGATGAAGATGGAGAGAAATGAGATATGATCTGATTTGACACAATATTGTACAGTACGATACGATACAACACTTTACGATATGATTGGGACTAATTGCTTCCTAACTGGCTGAATTCACAAATAATTGAATAATAGATCATTAAACAAAATCAAAAATTACAAACAGAATCCACAAAAAAAAAGGAAATCCGGCACTATTCTGATTTTGAAAATATACATGAATATACCGTAAGTAAAGATGGCGAAACGCAGATGAAAAAGTATAGCATTGCACAACAGTGTCAACACTGTTGTGCAATGCTATACTTTTTCATCATCTGTTGACTCAACAGGTACATTGAACAACCAGTCTAGCTGTTTCAGTTTGAGGTTGGAGTTTTTTAAATTTCAATCAAAATTGGAACAATTTTTACTTTGATAACATTTACATTTTTGTACTTTGTTGTTTGGTTTTTGTGACTGTGAGAATTTCAACCTGACAGTGCGTCTTCTCATCCTCTGCTGTCCATTCTACACGTTTTTTCCACTCCCTTGTGAAAAACATCAGCGGCAGTACACAAGGAGATGAAGTGCCTCAAGTGTTTACTTGAGTTCCTCTATAGACGTGGAGCAGCACGTAGTAAACGTCTTCCAGCAGGTCATAAGTAGCTTTATTAATGTCCCTTTGTGGACGTGTGGGCAATGTGCCAAGCCAGAGTTTTCCCCCACTCAGCCTGACCTGTTCATGAATAAAGCATTTCATATTCCAGAGCTCTCTATACCATTTAATCAAGCTGAACTAAATTTATTTCAGTAACATCTCATTAAAAAGCAGCACTTTGCAAACCCTCTCATCTTTGTTTGTGTGTGTTAACCATGTTGCCCTCTTGAAATCTGTAGAAAGAGGAATGCTCCAGCTGGAGAAGGTTTCCCCTTAAACTCTGAAGGAAGAAAGAGCCACAAATCTCAGTTTATTTATTGCTCTGGGCGATAGAGGGACTTTGTTTCAAGTTGTCAACATTTCCTGAGGAAGTGCCGAAGTAAATCATCATAAATATCCTTCAGAGGGATGAAAGCGGGGAGCCTGGGCTGATGTACAGTTGATCTCAGCCAAGAAAACAATGTCTGCAATGTTAAGAGAAAATGCACAAGCAGATGGCTGCTAAGCTTAGAAGGAAAACAAGGGGAAATGTGGTATTTTAGCCAATTAAGATGAAGAACACCAACAGCAAAATGCATAAAAACATACCATAATAAACCTATCGAGATAGCTTTTTCACCATGTACAAGTTAATGTTTTTGTCAAAAATAGTTGCATGAGAGCTCATTACAACCCTAATAATGACTAGAATACAGTATATGAAATTATGTCTTGTTGTGTAAATGCTGATTCAGCATTGACAGTACAGTAGTCCCTCGTTTGTCACGGTACTTAGGGGACCACTCCCCCGCGATAAGTGACAAAACGTGAAGTAGGGATACAGTAGTCCAAGTTCAAGTTTCACTCCCAATCTCACTCCTTCTGTGTAAATAAACAATAAAAATTTAAATATTACAGTATTTACATTTAAATTGTAGAGAAGAGAAGCGCAGCAGGACAGCAAAGGGTTAATCCTTCACGCAGCAGCAACACAAAGCAGAAATGTACTTTTTGATCAGTTACACTGTAACAACTGAACATACAAGTTCTAGAATAATTCAAATAACTTCACACTTTTGTATTCTATTATATACTATTATATATATTTATACATATACAAAGTATATATTATGACGATTTTACAATGTGGCATCATTTGAATTTCAAGTTGGAAGACAAAAGTCGATCGGTGCAGCTGGACAGCAAAGGATTAATCGTTCACAAAGCTTCTGCAGGAGGAGAAATGTGGGCGTGGCAGAGAGCGGAGATCATGACAGGCTGCAGAGGGAGCTTCTTCCTGCACTTGTGGGCTGCACAAAGGTGCAGCAGGTGCTAAATCATTTAAAATCATTTATTTTAAATAACCAGTCCATGCCGCTTGTGTGGCTCATCCATCAATCAGTCAATTGTGTGTCATGTCCACACTTACTTTGAAAAACCATGAAAGAGCGAGTCCGTAAAAGTCGAACTGTGAAGTATAGAGCGGGACTACTGTATTATTTTCCTGCATTTTATGTTTCCTACGCATGTTTTTGCAACCTTGCTTATTATGCATTTGTGCATTTTTAGGCAGTCGTCTATCAGAATGCTCAGCTCATTCAGGAGATGGGAGCCCTGACCTTTTGTTTTTGTCATTTTTATACTTTTCAAAAATATTCACCATATTTTTTTTATTTTACAAAAATGTTCCCTCATAGCAATACATTTACTTTAATTTCTCCCAAAATATTGTATTTTCAAAACGTTCTTGCTATTTACACTATTTTTGTCTTCTTGTGCTACTTTTAGCTTTTAGCTACTGTTCCACTACTTTTACCTAGCCTGTTGCTACTTTCAGCTTCTAACTAGCTATTTGATACTTTTAGCTAGCCTTTTACAACTTAACAATTGTGCAAACCCATCATTTAGTTCTCAAACGTATTGATCAGAATCAGAATGCTTTTATTATCCTTGCACAGTGAAGTAAAATGAAATTGATTTCGTGCAGCCGTCTAAAGATGGACAGAAGTTTACAGGGGGCTACAGCTTCAAAGATGCGCTGCCACTGTTTATTCTTTAGACAGAAAAGGGGAAAGACCATGAGGATAGGATTGTGGTATTAAAAAAGATCTCTTCACACATTGTCCTTGTCAGGACACAATTTAAGACGTGAAAAATTTACCAGCAAGCACATTTATAGTCTCATTACACATGCATTTGATGAAAAGATGGTGAGCTTTGTCCATGAAGCACTTCCAGATAGTACCATAGCCCTGATAAGATGATAATGTGTCAGCAGGTGCAGCTCTGATAAGCATTCACATAAGTTTTTTGGGGGGAATTCAGATAAGCCACAGTTGTTTTTTGTTCAGGCGGACTGTTTTTCTTGTCAGCCTTGAGTTCTGCTGGTACTCTCGATGATCCAAAATGGCCAGATTTGTGGGCTTTCCACTGGTCTGTGCTTATTAGCCTTCTCTAAGGTCAACTCCAACATGCTGGCAAGTTCCAGAAGCTGCAAGTGACCTATGATTCTCATCAATCGCTTCCATCTTACAGTTGAGCTCATAAATCAGTTGAGTCTGAGAACTCGAAGCATGAACTAATCCGTCACATAAGGTAGGCAGTTTTGCCATGGCCAAAAAAGCTGCAGCCGTCTTCCTTGATAGCCGATAACAGCTACGGTGCCAAAAAGCAGAAACTCTGCTGTCATAAATCCAATGAAATCTTCAACATTCTCCTGAGACAACACAGAAAGACACATCCTTTTCCACTCTCCCCACGGATCCATGACGTACCCTGCCGTGTGCGTCTCAGCGGGGCATGAGGGTTCTCCAACACCCCGACGCCTGGTTGAAAAAATGGTATCAATTGTGTTGAACGTCCAACTGACCAAATCCATGACAGTAATTCAGGATTCACAAGATGTAAATAGAAGCGCCAATACACAGGACAGAGGGCAAAAATATATATAAAAAATCAGGAGGAAGGCAGGAGAGGGAAGAAAAGCATCCATCTTGCTCGAGGGCATGTGAGTAGAAAAAAAACCTATCAAACTATTACAGTTTTAAACAACTGAAAGAAAAGTTAAATGTCATCATTAAGCTGAGCAGGAAAGTTTTAATGCTGAGAATTGAGAAGTGAAATTTGAGTTTAAGTTGGACTGTGATGAGCTAACTGCTAGCTTGAGCAGAGCTAAGCTGCTGTCTTAAAACAACTCCAATCTCAAAACATAATTAGAAGTTTACAACAGCATTGTTTTATAAATTTTCCAATCACTGGCAGGTTTGCCTTTGGCCTACATGGCTATTTAGATAAAGTTTTGTGTGTTTTCTCAACCAACAAACAGAGGCTAGCTTTAGCATTTTGGGTAGGCTATAGGCTGAAACACTTCCAGACACAATATATTGTTTTTCTGACTAAATAACGGTATATCGTGAAATTACTGACAATGTAAAAGTTCATAAAATAGTATTCACATGTACCACTATGAAATTTTTGAGTTTGGGTTGATTTAATATGGCTGCAGTAGCCTACCACTTTGGTCATAGTCTTGCTAAAATTAGCCTTAATGCTAATCTGTTCAAAATTAAACTATTTCTCCAAATTGAGGTCATTTAGGGAACCATCTATATAAAGTAAGATAATGTGTTTATAAGCTTTCCACAAAACCCCAAATGTCTGAAAGCATATACCGTATTTTCCGGTGTATAGGTCGCACCTTTTTATGAATTTTTTCACGGCCTGCGACCTATACAGTACACAGGTGCGACCTATATATGGCTTGTTATCACTTTCGGCAAAACAAATTTTAAAATCCAGCTCATTTCACAATTACGTTCATTTGTTAAGGAAAAGTTCAGCTCAGACATATATTTGCTATCATTTTTATCAAACAAATAATTGTTTTTAAGTGGTAATCTTCTTAAAAGCCTTGCTGTGCGCTCCTGTGGCAGACATTTGCAGCAGAGCTAAACGTAGGTGCGACCTATACACCGGTGTGACCTATCTAGGGATTTTTCCAATTTATTGGTGATAATTGGACAATGCGACCTATGCACCGGTGCGATTTATACACCAGAAAATACGGTAGATGTAGAAAATCAAAAAACAGGAACATGTCTGCATTGGTTTTTGCCAGGATTCCAACAGATTCTTAAAGCCATTTAGAGAGGTCAAGGTTGAGATCTGAAGATCTTTTTTGTAAGATATCCCAGGAAGCAGGAGCAGAGTAGGAGAAGGCCCTTTTGCCAAGTTCAGTTCTCACTGACAGAACACTGCAGGTAATCAAATTAAAGTAAATGTGAGAATCATTTAAAAATTAGACACAAATATGGTTCAGAATCAACACTTTAATTCATTTGTTGCTACATACGTGAAAAAACTTTAAAACAAAAGTTGCATATTATTAAAATATTCAACGTAAATCTAGAATCAATGGGTTTGTGCCTTGCTTTGTGTGTTTTTAATGTAATCAAGGTTTCAGTCTCAATCCTGCTAAAGCTCAATTTAATATGACAGATTTTATTTTTTCCCTCATGAATATTCTGACAGCTTGTTTGTTCCTAATCACTTGATTAAAGTGAATTAAAGCGATTTGTGTTGAATTGAGGTAATTCTCATCAGGTGGACGGGCTTCAGTCGTGTGCCGTTCTAGGGATTGAAAGCTGCTTTATTTATGGCGTGTAGCTCGGTGGGAATTCAAAGCGTGAAGTAGAGTTTTGCATGTGAGGCGGTGCGCTTTTCTGCGTGAGTTCTTTTGGAATAAACATTATATTAATGTTACATCGGGCTGTGGATTTTGTTAAATCGACAAAGTGTTTACAGGAAAAAAAAAGTGCTGTTCTAGTTTTGCCTTCTTGAACTTTTGTGTTTACTTGAATCACATTTTGCCTTTAGGATCGATGCTGCTTTGAAAATAAACTATTCATGAGAGCAAAAAACTGCACAGATTGTTTTCTTATTTACTGATGCATATTCTGAGGTGATGTCTGCATGAAGTTACCAAGTGTAATAAATAAAGGCCTCTGGGCCTCTCTGTGTGGAGTGGACGTGTTCTGTTTTGATGGCGTGTGTCCTCCCCAGTTTCCCTCTGACTGGTCCTGCTTCAGACCAACAGTACAGCTCATCAGAGAATGAAAACTCTGGGAAGAGCCATCACCGTCGCCACACACACAGCCAGGACACACTTTGCCACACACACACCAAGAACAGTGAGTACTGTTGGCCTAAAAGCACGCTGCTATTCATTTTTATGGCTAAAGGGCTTCTTTTAACTGATCATCCAAATCTAACGTAAACAACGTCTGTAGATCATTTAGTTTTTATGTTTCTGAAGTATTTATTTTGCATGCAGGACTTAACCATTTAAATGAAAATTTAACAAAAAGTATTACTAAAGCTTGCAGGGAAACGTCCTTTCTTGAAGTAATGCTGCCTTTCATGCCAGAGTTTTAAATTAAGCTCATCTTATCTTGAAAAATAGCAGAGTTTTAACCTTTTTAGACAATTTTGCCAGCCATCTGTAGTGCTTGGAGTTTATTTCGGGAATGTCGGCAGTTTTAGATGAATATCTGTCCAACTGACTGAGGTCTAGACATTTTTTGTGTTTGCTAAGGTCAAAGTTGAAACGTATTTAATGCAAGCAAATGCTCAAACTCACCACTTACATTTTTAGTGATTAAAGTGTCAAATTTGAAAGAAGGCTGGCTGAAGTGTAAACTGTGTGCTCCGTCTTTTGTTAGCATATTATGATAAAGACATTTTTGTTAGTACTGTATACAGGTCCTTCTCAAAAATTAGCATATTGTGATAAAGGTAATTATTTTCCATAATGTAATGATAAAAATGAAACTTTCATATATTTTAGATTCATTGCACACCAACTGAAATATTTCAGGTCTTTTATTGTTTTAATACTGATGATTTTGGCATACAGCTCATGAAAACCCAAAATTCCTGTCTCAAAAAATTAGCATATTTCATCCGACCAATAAAAGAAAAGTGTTTTTAATACAAAAAAGTCAACCTTCAAATAATTATGTTCAGTTATGCACTCAATACTTGGTCGGGAATCCTTTTGCAGAAATGACTGCTTCAATGCGGCGTGGCATGGAGGCAATCAGCCTGTGGCACTGCTGAGGTGTTATGGAGGCCCAGGATGCTTCGATAGCGGCCTTAAGCTCATCCAGAGTGTTGGGTCTTGCGTCTCTCAACTTTCTCTTCACAATATCCCACAGATTCTCTATGGGGTTCAGGTCAGGAGAGTTGGCAGGCCAATTGAGCACAGTAATACCATGGTCAGTAAACCATTTACCAGTGGTTTTGGCACTGTGAGCAGGTGCCAGGTCGTGCTGAAAAATGAAATCTTCATCTCCATAAAGCTTTTCAGCAGATGGAAGCATGAAGTGCTCCAAAATCTCCTGATAGCTAGCTGCATTGACCCTGCCCTTGATAAAACACAGTGGACCAACACCAGCAGCTGACATGGCACCCCAGACCATCACTGACTGTGGGTACTTGACACTGGACTTCTGGCATTTCCTTCTCCCCAGTCTTCCTCCAGACTCTGGCACCTTGATTTCCGAATGACATGCAAACTTTGCTTTCATCCGAAAAAAGTACTTTGGACCACTGAGCAACAGTCCAGTGCTGCTTCTCTGTAGCCCAGGTCAGGCGCTTCTGCCGCTGTTTCTGGTTCAAAAGTGGCTTGACCTGGGGAATGCGGCACCTGTAGCCCATTTCCTGCACACGCCTGTGCACGGTGGCTCTGGAATCGGCCCTTCTCCACAATCTTCCTCAGGGTCCGGTCACCTCTTCTCGTTGTGCAGCGTTTTCTGCCACACTTTTCCCTTCCCACAGACTTCCCACTGAGGTGCCTTGATACAGCACTCTGGGAACAGCCTATTCGTTCAGAAATTTCTTTCTGTGTCTTACCCTCTTGCTTGAGGGTGTCAATGATGGCCTTCTGGACAGCAGTCAGGTCGGCAGTCTTACCCATGATTGTGGTTTTGAGTAATGAACCAGGCTGGGAGTTTTTAAAAGCCTCAGGAATCTTTTGCAGGTGTTTAGAGTTAATTCGTTGATTCAGATGATTAGGTTAATAGCTCGTTTAGAGAAACTTTTCATGATATGCTAATTTTTTGAGACAGGAATTTTGGATTTTCATGAGCTGTATGCCAAAATCATCAGTACTAAAACAATAAAAGACCTGAAATATTTCAGTTGGTGTGCAATGAATCTAAAATATATGAAAGTTGCATTTTTATCATTACATTATGGAAAATATTGACCTTTATCACAATACAGTATGCTACTTTTTTTTTTAGAAGGACCTGTATGTTCTCGTTAGGTAAATAACTTATCCCATGCTGTTTAATATATTTTTCATTGTTGTGCTGTTGACACAATTATATTTGTCCATGAAACCCAATTAATCCAATCAGCTACATAGACTACAAGTATGTCTTAAAGACATTTAAAAAATGGATGACCCTTAATTTTCTGCTTTTAAACTCAGACAGGACAAAGGTTTTAGTTTTTGGATCTGAGTATTAGTCTTTCACCAACTCTATATGGTATTAATTTGGCCTCCAGTTCTAATGTTTAAAAATCTTGGTGTCATTTTTTTAAAATCAGGACAGGTCTTTTTAAGGTTCTTGATTGTAGTGGTGTAGTCTACATTTTTGTAGTGGCTATACTGTGCTTAGAAACCAAAGTACACCGGTTAGAACAATGTAATCGTCTATTTATTTAGATTTTTAAGCATACTGAACATTTCAAAATTTCTCTGTGTATATTCCGATAAATGTACAACAAACTTTGTACAGCAGTTCGCTTTGAATTAAAACAGTATCAAAGCAAAAAAATTCAAGTATTCAGTACAGAAGTATTAGTTACGGAATAAAAAAAAAAAAAATCTGATGCTTGCTCCATAATCCAGGTAACAAAAAAAATCTAAAAAAGTTAAGTCAGGTCCTCTGGATGGGTTTGAAAAATAATAATTGTAGAACAATTTAATCTTTCATCAGAAAGACTTCTTCACTCTAAGGAGCTGTACTAAGCTCAGTTTTATAAATAGCACCTTATCACAGTCAATCAACCAGTTTGTTGTTGACATTCAAAACTAGCTGTTCACATGATCAAGGAGGACCAGCTCCTCCTTGATCATGTGAACACCTAGTTTTAAATGTAGGTAAAAGTGTCTGGTTGTTGTTTTGGGAGCATGAGTATCTTTCTGTCTACCTATGTACAAAGTATTTCATAGAGTCACTTCCTTCTTTTTCAAATGGCTCCGCCCACTTTTGGTTGAACCCAAACGGTCAAACTGTGAGTCTCAAAGCTGGGGAGGAGGACGCTAAAGTGCACCAAGTCAAAATGACATTTTAAATTTTATTTTGAAAGATAAGTTTCAAAAATCACACTTAAGGTCTTATAGACTATCTTTAACTTTAAAGTTTGCAATGAGTATTTTTCTTGTTTTAACCACATACAGTAATTACTTTTGAACAAAATAACGTTGTTTTTGTAGCTCTCGGTGCGTTTTTTATTGCATTGTGAGAAATTACAAGTTCTCTTTTACAGTGTTACTTGTACTCCTAGAAAAGATTGTTTTTATTCAACTTCAATCTTTTCTAGAACTCAACAACCTGTTTGAAAAATTTCAGTCAGGTTTTCGAGCTCGTCACAGTACTGAATCTGCACTGCTCAAAGTACAGAATGACATTCTTCTGTCCCTGGATGCAAAAAACCCTGCTCTGCTGGTGATGTTAGACCTCTCAGCAGCTTTTGACACCGTCGACCATCAGGTACTAATCAACCGCTTGTCTCAGCAGGTTGGCCTCCAGGGAGCTGTGCTTGAGTGGTTCAAATCTTACCTGTCTGGGAGAACTTTTTCTGTCATGATAGGCGATCTGTCCTCCTCTTCATCAACCCCTCTGACCTCTGGCGTACCACAGGGATCTATTCTAGGGCCAGTCCTCTTCTCTCTTTACATGCTGCCATTAGGATCAATCATTGCACGTCATAACCTGTCTTTTCACATGTATGCAGACGATTTACAAATCTATCTGCCAGTCACTCCCAACCCCTCACTCAGTTCAAACACTCTTGTCAACTGCTTAAATGACATTAAGCACTGGCTCTCTCAAAACTTCCTCCACCTAAACACAGATAAAACTGAATGCATTTTGTTTGGTGCACCTGATGACACCAGCAACATCCTTCCCAGTCCCAGTGTTGGTTTTCCCCTCCCCCACTTCAACTCGGTGGTCAGAAATCTTGGAGTGCAGCTTGACTCCAATTTAAAGTTTGATAAACAGATCAGTTCTGTTGTCAAGACCAGCTTCTTTCAGCTCCGTCTGCTCTCCAAAGTCAAGTCATTTCTTAGTCGTGGTGATCTGGAGAAGGCCATCCATGCCTTTGTGACCTCCAGACTTGATTATTGTAATGCTTTGTATCTTGGCATTAATCAATCCTCCATCTCCCGTTTACAGCTTGTACAGAACTCTGCCGCGCGCTTTTTGACCAACACACGAAAATATGAACACATCACTCCTGTCCTGTCCTCTCTACACTGGCTCCCAGTTCAGTTCAGGATACAGTTCAAGTTGCTGCTGTTTGTTTTCAAAGCTCTGAATGGACTTGCTCCCCTCTACATCTCAGAACTTCTGAAAGTCCATCAGCCTGGCAGGGACTTACGATCTGCCAGTCAACACCTGCTGGAGGTGCCTCGCTCGAGGTACAAGCAATGGGGAGACCGGTCATTTTCTGTCGCCGGCCCAAAAGCCTGGAACAGCCTCCCCCTTGAGCTGCGTGCCACCTCCGATCCGACTCTGTTCAAAACCAAATTGAAGACCCACTTGTTCAAAAAAGCTTTCAGTGTGTAACTTTTATTATTTTGTATTTTAGTATGTAGCATCTTTATTTCAATTGCATTTTTATTTCCACTTGTTCAAAAAAGCTTTCTGTATGTAACTTTTATTACTTGTGTTATTTTAGTATGTAGCATTTTTTATTTCCATTGCCTTCTTTTATCGCTGTGGTTTCTTATTCTATTTTCATTGATTTATTGTTCCCGTTTATTCTTCTTTTTATCCTGTTAAGCACCTTGGTCAATGCAAGGCATTGTGGAAGGTGCTATACAAATAAAGTTTATTATTATTATTATTATTGTAATACATGAAACAGTTCTGCTTTCAAGACCTATGCATTCTATATATGAATGTGGGGAAACCCCCTGACTCTCTGTCGAATCGGCAAAAGGCCCTCGAGCATCCTCTGAGCCAGAACTTTTTGTCCCTTGTGATGTTAATTTATGGGAAAATAATAGTCTGCCTCAAGAGATCTGCTCGTTTATACTTGGTCTATTTCAGTCTATGGGAACTGGAGTGTAGGCAGGTTTCTTTCCTTTTATTAATTTGACCCTTTTTTGTTGTCCCACAGACACTTTAAATATATTGCTGATGTAATGTATGCACGCTCTTAAAGTTCACTGAGTTTGAATGCGTGGATAGTGACGTTTCTAACCTTCTGGTTTGTGTTTGTGCCAGGGACAAAACCGTTCATCTACTTGTATGGCAAACACTTGAATTTTAACAAGTGCACACATCTTTTTGGTTATTTATTAAAATAATTACACAAAGGTGCTTCATGCTTCTTGTAAAGATATTATAATTGATTGAAATGTACATTTTAAGTGTGAATCTTAACTTTTTTTCAGTCTAGACTCAATATAAATTACCCATCTTGTTTCTCTTGCAGAGAAAAATGGCATCACTTTGTCCCAGCTCATTGGAGACCCTCCACCTGATGGTATCACGAAAGTCTCCGGACCTGGAGGGGAACCCGCCTACAACTTGACCTCTGCAGCTCCATCGGGGCAGCTGGCCTGGGCTCACATCGGCAAAGACTTCTTCCGTGACTTCTCACTCATTTTCTACATCAAACCCACCTCTCCCGCTGCCTCCGTCCTCTTTTCCGTCACAGACGGGCCACAGAAGCTCATGTTCATCGGCGTGAAGCTCAGCGCGGTGCAGTTCGGCCGTCAGAAGGTGCAGTTCTTCTACACCGAACCCGATTCCGAGGCTTCGTACATGGCAGCCAGCTTTGACGTGGCGAGCATGCTGGACACGTGGAGTCTCTTCGCCCTGTCGGTGTCCGACGACGAGCTGACGTTTTATCCCGACTGTACGTCGGAGTCGCAGGTGGTGAAGTTTGAGCGCTCGCCAGATCCGATGGAACTGAACCAGGGAACTAGAGTCTTCGTGGGTCAGGCAGGAGGAGCGGACCCAGACAGGTTTGAGGTAATTGGCCTTGGAAAACACAAGCATTTTTATAATTCTTTACATTTAGCATCAAAGTACGGTAGCTTAGCGACATCCCTGTCACGTACTCCGTGTTCTAATAAATCATACAAATCCTTGAAACTCCAGCATTAAATATGGCAGGGCATGTACATTCCTTCAAAAATGCAAATTTTAGTTTTTGATCAAAACACAAAAAGGCTGTTTATCTTCTGCGTTCACAGTATACTTTTCTATAGGATTAATACTTCTGTATTTCTACTTGTGAGATGGTTTGAAATGTGCATTCATTTAAGTTTTTACATCTTTAAATACTCTGGCTCAAAGATTCTCCGAAAATTGTTTTGTGATTTGTTTCAATTTGACTCTTTGATTTATTTTATTACTGTAAGAGAAAAATCGCATCATATTAGAAAAATTGTTGGGTTTTATTTGGAGAAACAACTTTTTTAGTCATAAAATTTAGAAATACATGGATTGTTTTGGTTTAATACATCTGGGACAGCTGTGGCTGAGTGGTTAGAGTAGTTGTCCTCTAATGGGAGAATTGGGGGTTTGATTCCAACAGCAGTCACTTGAGCAAGACACTGAAAACCCTCATTGCCTCTGATGTGTGTAGGCCTGTCACGATAAACAATAAATCAATTAATCGCATGATGAATGAAAGTTATCGACCTCATTTTCATTTACTGGCTTTATCGTTTCTTTGTGTCTCTCTCTTTCTACTGAAGACACTGGATGACAAAAGGCTCAACTCCGGTGCTCTTCACTGACTCCTCCCTTTCTCTTTTCTCTGTAAAATTTGTTTTATTTGTCCAAAATCGTGTTTTTGGATTGTTAAAAGCAGTTAAGCTGAGAAGCTAAGCTACGAGCGAAGCTAACAGGCCAATCTCGGGGAAAACCCTCCATCTTGTCGAGCTCCAAAATTCATGGTTCAAACCCGTGCCTTCATGTAAAAAGTTGTTTTTCACTGCAAAAAGAAGCTGCAAATTGTTTACTGATTAAATTTTTTATATTTTTTTAATTAAAAGCTTAGTGTGAAAAATGCTATGCTAAAGAGCTCAAACCACAGAGCGTCCGCCATGTCACCATGTCAGCCCATGTCACGTCAAGGGCCCTCCCTCCCATTTTTCTTAGAGACACGCTGCTCAACTATCCATCCTTTGGTTCATACGGTCTTATACAGCCATCGTGTGGTCAAAAAAGATACTACACTCCAAACAAATATACATTTCTTCTAAAATTTGACAATTAATTATTGTTAAATTTCAAACAATATTATCATTTATCACAATAAATTCTGAGACAATTAATCACCCATCAAAATTTGTTATTGTGACAGGCCTACGGTAGATGTGTGTCTCATCGGTGCATGAATGTGATGTGTAAAACAGTGGTTCCGAACCATAGTCCTCGAGGAATGCCATCCTGCATGTTTTAGTCGTTTCCTGCTCAAACACACCTGATTCAGTGATTTTATTACTTCCTCAAGTTATGCACCGATTCATTCAAATCAGATGTGTCAAAGCAGGGAAATAACTAAAACATGCAGGGGTGGTGGTCCTCAAGGACCATGGTTGGGAACCACTGATTAGTCTCTGCAGATTCAGACTATTTTTGTATAGATCTCATAGAGTGCCGTACTAATGGGTAAATGAGGGCACAGATTGTAGTGTAAAGAGCTTTCCTTTGAGTGTCTTCACTAGATAGAAAGGTGCTATAGAAGGTGCCATTTTACATGTTTTTAGAGGAGAGGGTATTAAAAAAAAAAGGGGAACAAAGAAGAGGTATTACTCTTCCCTTAAAAAAAAAAAAAAAAGAATAAACTGTGTGTGCCGAACTAGCAAGACATTTTTGTGTGCTTATCTGACCTAAAATAGGGTTTATGTTTTAGTTCAAGGGTCTAAAACTGAGTGTAAGTAAAGTGTCTGCTTCTGACATCATGCTTGGCTGTGTTTGCGTTTTTAAGGGTTTATTTGCAAAGCTGAAGTTGGTGGGAGACCCCCGGGCAGCGGAGCGTTTCTGTGACGAGGACGACGACCTAAATGAAGTGAGGATGATCGTTCTAGAACAATTCAAACCAAAGCGTTTGAAATGTGTTTGTGTGACACGTTTCTCTTTGTGCTTTAGGTTTCTGGTGAAGGCAGTGGTGAAGGCAGCATCGTTCAGGTCAGTGTGTAAAGTTAATTTCCTCACATTTTCCTGCTTAAAAGAGGCAGTCCTTTGAGTTTAAACTCTCCTAGACACTTCAAACCTGACTTTAGTGTGTTTTACGTTGTGATTATAGGGCTAAATTAGATATTGTCTGAGGAAAGTCCTGACCCAAAATGAGCTGACGTTTGAGAACATGTAGATATCAAGTTTTAATCGATGTTCTATTTTTTGCAGTACACATTTGCAAACCTACTAAATTCACACTGAATTACAGAAATTGCATTTCCAGCAAAAATGTAGTGTGAATGCTTATTGCAGAAGAACTTGCTGAAAAACAGCTGAAATTAGCAAAAGAAAGAAAAGAAAAAAATGTGCTGAAATGTAGCTGAAATGAAAGAACAAGCCTAAAGTAGCAGAAGAAAGCAGAAAGAACACGCATTTGATGAATTAGGTTTAAATAAGCAGAAATTGGCACACAAATGAGGAAATCGGCTAAAAAAAAGGTTGAAATTGGCAACAAAAGTAGTTGAAAAGGCAGAAAGAAGCTTAGCCAACCAGAAGGAATTGGAAAGAGCTGAAATGAGCTAAAAGAATGTGGAATTAGCTGAAAAAGCAAAAATTTGCATAAAACAGGTACCGGTAAATAGTAGCTGAAATAGCAGGAAAAAACTGAAAGGAGCATAACAAGATGAAACTAGTTGAAATAAGTTAATTAGGCTGAAAGTAGCAGAAAGTACCACGAAATACATGAATTCATATGAAAACAGCTGAAATTAGCTAAAGATTTTCATTAAAGGTAGCTGAAAAGGTAGAGCAAGTTGAAATTGGCAGAAGAAAGTAGAAAGAACACGTTTGCCCAATTAGACTGAAAGAAGCAGAAACGAGCTCAAAAAAGTGGGAATTATCTGAAAAAGCTGAAATTATCAACACCACACCCCTCCCCCACCCCACACCTGAAAACTAGCCAAAAAAAAAAAAAAATGCATAAGGAAACCAGAAGGTGGAGAGAGCACTTTTTTGGGGTGGGGGCTGAATTAGGCTGAAAAAAGTTTAGAGTGCAAAAAATGTGGAATTAGCAGAAAAAGCTAAAATGGTAAAAATAGCTAAATTGTAGCTGAAATAGCAGAAAAAGCTGAAAATTGCAGAAATAAGCTGAAAGGAGCATGACAAGCTAAAATTAGCAGAAAGAAGTTAGAAGAACCACAGGGATGTTATAATTAGCAGAAAGAATCTTAAACGAGCACAAAACAGCTGAAAAAAGCAGCTGAAATTAGCTGAAAATAGCAGATTTCTTTCTTTTTTATTTCTTTTTTTTTTTTCACAAGGAAGCTGAAAGAATCTGAAGCAGAACAAAATGTGAAAGGAGCAGTAAAATGTTAGCCTGGTTAAAACCAGACCCTTGTCCTTCACTTCGCTTCGTACTAGGGTCTGGACTTTCTCCATAGAGAACCGATTCTTGCTGGAGGCGTGGCCTCTGTTGAGGAACAAAACCATTGGATCTTAGAAAAATTTTGAACAGGGAAAAGCATTCTGCTCCCTCCCCCTCAGAGCCATATATGGCTGCTCCCCCGTGGTCTGCTGAATTTGACATGTGCTCCGCCTCCGCTGCATATTCTGTGTTTATATGTTAATAAAACGTCCTAATAAAATAAAATAAAACCATGGATCGCTGGTCCTGCACACCAGAAGACCAGAATCTGATGGGACTCGGGCAGCAACGTAAAACCCGAGTTTAATTCTCTCGTGACAACCTGAGGCATTTCCTCATAGCGGAGGGAGAGGAGGAGGAGGAGGAGGGAGGAGGGAGCGATCACTTGACTTTTGGCCAAAAAAACAAAAGAAAACTCCAGATAAGGGATTAAGAAGGGGAAATTAATACATTTGTGTCACATATAAAACAGTCCTGCATCGCTTTGCATCGCTTTGAATGAGAACATGCGGCTGCTCGCTGGCTGCGCTGGGACAGGTGGGGGCGTGGGTTAGGGGCCAAAAACTCTGCCCCTTCTGTTCTCTGATTGGTCCGGTTAAAAATCAGCCGGAGAAATCGTTGTCTATGGGAGAAGTCCCAGACTGTGCAGTGAAGGGAAATGAAAATTGAGCGGAGCTGTGCAGGAAGGCGAGGGCCAGGCTACTAAAATGTTGTAAACAGATCTAAAAATTTGAAGGACGTAAAATGAGCTCAATTCATTTTCTATGAGGGGGGAAAAACTGGCAGAAAAGGCTAAATATTTCAAAAAGCTAAAGCTGCACCAATACCAAAAGCCACAGCAGAATTGTAGAACTGAAAGTTTTGATTTATGATTTATTGAACTAGCACTAAAACTGTGTGATAATATTTGCTATGAAAAACACAGGGAAGACAAATGGATCACAACAGTGTGAATGTTTCATAAACATTCACACTTTAATAAAAATGTGTTTAAACCCATTCAAAGTGTCGGGCTGGGCATAAACACATTTTCTTCCATTTACACATGGTCAGGTCACAGAGGTTACAGGTCCAAGAGGAAAACCCAGACATCCCGCCCTCCTCAGCTCATCCTGGGGTATCCTCAGGCATTCCCACACCAGCAGGGAGATATAATCCCTCCAGAGAGTCCTGGGTCTTTGCCCGAGCCAGAATACCTCCAGGAGGATTCCTAATTGGATACCTGAAACGCCTCAGTCGACTCGTTATGATAACGAGGAGCTGTGGCTCTACTCGGAGCTTCCCCCGCATGATGGAGCTCCTCAGCTTCTCTTAAACTGTAGTGTCTGCTTTAGCTGTTAGGAAACAGCATCAGAGGAGTCTCCGAAATGTCTCAGGACGGCTGCAGGTTTTTTAAAAACTCCCTCCCACACAAAGGCTAAAGTAACCTCTGACCCTGAAGGGGTGTGTTTCAACCTATTTTGGTTAAATACTGTGGCTTCAGGCTACGAGGAGCTGACTCTAATCTCCTCTAAAGTGAACTCAAAGTCCAGAGGAACACATTTTGTATTGGCACCTTTTTGACTACAGGGAGTCCTCGACTTACGAACGAGTTCCGGACCTAAGGACTGTTAGTATGTCGAAAATGACGTAAGTCGGATCATATACAATTTTTTTTTAAATAAATGAATACATGTACAGTACTGTACAGTCACCAAGCACTTAGCCTATCCTAACACAGTTTTTAAAGATGAAGGAGTGAGTTGAATTGTCTCCCTTTCACATAAAGGGAGCTAGCTCCCTTTATGGGAATGGAGCCTGCAGGGAGGAGGGAGACAATTCAACTCACTCCTTCATCTTTAAAAACTGTGTTAGGATAGGCTAAGTGCTTGGTGACTGTACAGTACTGTACATTTATCTATTTATTAAAAATATATTTTTTTTATTTTTATTTATTTATTTATAAATAGATAAATGTACAGTACTGTACAGTCACCAAGCACTTAGCCTATCCTAACACAGTTTTTAAAGATGGAGTGAGTTGAATTGTCTCCCTCCTCCCTAGCAGGCTCCATTCACATAAAGGGAGCTAGCTCCCTTTATGTGAAAGGGAGACAATTCAACTCACTCCTTCATCTTTAAAATAGGCTAAGTGCTTGGTGACTGTACATGTATTCATGTATTCATTTATTTAAAAAATATATATTTTTTATTTTTTTATAATGAGATGCGTTCGTAAGTCCGAAACGTCGTAAGTGGAGGACTACCTGTATATGCAATAATCTCTAACATAAAGGGCTAGATTAATGTAAATGACCAAATGTGTTAAAAATAATTTTCTGTTTTTTAGTAAAATAAATATGAGCAATATAATATACCGTAAAGCAAGACATGTTTCCACTGTCAAACTCTTGTATGTATCCTGCTTTTATAACAGCAGGTGGCACTACTGAGCCTTCACAATATACTGTACAGTATAGAGAAACTTTATTTAATATATTTTACTGCAAAAACTCAAAAGTGTTATATATTAGGATAAAATAGAATAAATACTTTATTTAATTGCAACTTCTGTGTAAATGTTTGATCCAAATGTTTTCGACTTTGTGTGTTTTCTTTGCACAGCACTTGTCTTTATTGATTTATTTGCCAATTGTTTGTCCTCAGACCACTCCCCAACCCAGTGCAGTCCCAAAGCCACTCATGATTCCCTCAAAGGGTAAGAAAGAACAAGAAACGTACAACCCGGGTGTTGAATGCTGTCACCGCAGAATGGAAAAGTAAAAATATAAATGGCTCTAATTTTGATTACCTATGTTACAGATAAAAGCAAAGTCACTTTGTCCCAGCTGATTGTAGACCCTCAAGCTCAAGGGATCAAGATGTCAGGGACTTCTTCCTACATATTCTCCTCTGCAGCCAACGTGGTTCAAAAGGCTCTGACACACGTCCCCAACCCTTTCTACCATGATTTCACCATCGTTTTTCGCTTTCACACCTCCTCTGCCGCTGCCGCCGTCCTCTTCTCCATTACAGATGAGTCAGAAAAGCTCATGTACATCGGTTTAAAGCTCGGTGCGGTGCAGTCTGGCCGACAGAAGGTGCAGTTCTTCTACACCGAACCCGGATCGGAGACGTCCAATGAGGCGGCCAGCTTTGACATACCGAGCAGGCAGCACATGTTTTACATTCTAGGGCTGACTGTGACCGAGGATCAGGTGACTTTGTACTCGGACTGTCATCAGGATCCACAGGTGGTGAAGTTTCAGCGCTCGCCAGATCCAATCGTGCTCAGTGAGGATGCCAAGATATTTGTGGGTCAGGCAGGAAATGCTGACCCGGACAAATTTGAGGTAATCTATGTTTAACAAAGTCTGCTTGTGTCAATAGAGTATGTATATGTTTAATGTACAGTTTTTGAAATAAGTCATTAATTTTTACTTTAAAGTATGGCATTTTTCACATTCATTCAACCTTTATTTATACAGGTTAATCCCATTGAGCCTCAGAGGCTCATTTAAGAGTCCTGATTGTAACAAAGAGTGATGACAACAGCAGACAATCATAAAAAGCATGCAAATTGAGAAGAACAAATGAAAGAAAATGGTATTAAAAACAAAACAAAACATAAACGGCTACATTGTAAAGCAATGTAGAAAACTAAAAACGGGAACATGTTTGCAATGGTTTTGCCAGGAACTTAACTGATGTTTGAAGCCACCAGGGTTGAGAGCTTCAAGTCTTTAGCAAGATATTCCAGGAAACAGGAGCGGAGTAGGAGAAAGCCCTTTTGCTTAGTTCAGTCCGCACTGAGGGAACACTGCAGGTAATAATGTCCTGAGAGCGCACGCTGTAGCTGCACTCACGCAGAGACATGTAGGAGGAGATGTATGAAGGCAACAGACCAAGAAGTGATTTAAAGATGAAAATGTACCAGTGTGAGAGTTTACATGAAGTTAATGATGAACAATTAATACAGGGTGCAATGATGGGTACGGTAGTTACACTCAGTTATGAATCTTAGCGCACCTTGATAGGCAGCGTCCAACATCTGCAGGGTGCTTGTAGGAGCGTTCATGCAAATAGTGTCACCGTGGTCAATGGAGGGAAGGAAAGTCAGTTAGAAGGCGTTTCCTAGCATTCAGAGTTAGACGGGATCTATTTCTGAAAAAGAAACCCAGTTTAACTTTCAGTTTCCTTACCAAGTTTTTGACATGGGGCTTGGAAGAGAGATGTGCATCAACCAAGATACCAAAATATTTATAGGAATCAACAAACTCAATAGGAGCACCATTCAAGGATAAAATTGAAGGAAAGAGCTGCTGGGCTCGATTCCCTGTTTGAAAACATTGCTTTGCTTTTGTCGGCATTTAGGACAAGTTTTAGACTGAACAAATTTGACTGGATGATGTCAAAAGCGAATTGCAAAAGCTGGAAAACCTTAGCAACTGTTTTAGCTCGACAATAAACAACTGTGTCATCAGCATAGAAATGTAAGGATGCATCAGGAATGATCTGACCTATATTACCTATGTAGATTGTAAAGAGGGTGGGACCTAAGCCTTGAGGTACATCTTTATTAACCGTTACGTAACTGGGAGAAAGTACCATTATGTTGAACATGTTTCATTAGTTGTTTTTTTTTCTTAAGATGTAGACAAATATAAAGTCCTTCTTCAGTGTGATTATTTTGCTGAACAAAAATATAAAATAAATAAAAGCTAATACAGTATTTGATATTTGGACAAAATTGAATGAATTTATCCCGACCAAAGGTAACAACTGGGAGCTTTAAAATAACTCCAAAACAATTAAAATTCCATTTAAATAAAAACATATTTATGCAACTCCTTTTTTTTTTCACTTTGACACAATGTTTTACACATTTGGTTTCATACACAAAAAAAGGGGTGGGGCCATTTGAAGAAAGCAGTAATTGCATGGCCTGTGCTCTCTCAGTTGACTCAAGTACCAAACAGCTTCACCTAAAAAGTAGCAACAACATACCGGGTACTTAAAAAAATGTAGACATGTGAAGGTAGAAGACTGCTATTATTCTTAGTTGGACATCAGTAGTTTCACAATTTTTGGTTTCACCCTAAAAGGGGCGGGGCTATTTGAAAGTCAAGAAGGTGACAGCAGTAGATAAGTGGCACATAAGTGAAACACCCTCTAAATCTGCTCATCAACAAGTAACAACCAGCCATATCTAAAAGTAACAGACACAGTTTACTCCATGAATACATAAATAAATAAAATTTCCAGCTTCATAACATGGCTGATCAAGCAATCCTCATTTTTAGGTCACTGTACTGGAAGAAAGCAGTTTTCTTCTGTGAAATCAAATCAAATCAAAAGGGATCAATCAAAAGTAAAAAAAATTAGAAAACGACCCCAGAGCCAATACAGGTAGTCCCCGACTTACGAGCAAGTTCTGTACCTAC
>JBBPBX010007908.1:53565-63993 GCA_038048925.1 Garcialebias charrua | reverse complement strand
TTATTACAACTTTCACTGCACTAAAACCATAGATATACGGTAGGATCTGATGTCGTATATCTCCGTATCCGTCACATATACTTATATTTTCGGATATTCCCGTAAATGGACTGCAATGATCCTTAAAAAATCCCAAAACACGGATACTTATCTTTGGCAGGCCCTTGACGAATAACAGCCACATTTTTTTTGGATCTGCCGAAGATAAGTATCTGGATTTTGGGATTTTTCAAGGATCATTGCAGTCCATTTAGGGGAATATCCGAACACAGATCCTACCGTATATCTATGGTTTTAGTGCAGTGTTTTTTAAAGCTCAGTAATGACTGACAGATAAAAACTATATTTAAATCTGTTTGTTCTTGTCTTGATTGATCTGAACCGTCTCCCTTATGGAAACAGTTCAAACAGAGCATTTCAGGGTGAGACATGCTGTTTAAGATGTTGTGGGCTTTTCCTATGCAGCGTGTAGATCTTCCAGTGAGAGAAGAGCAGCCCATGATCTTCTGAGCTGTGTTGATAGCTCTCTGGAGCAGTTTCCTCTGAGATTGTGCAGCCAAGATACCACACAGTGATGCAGTATGTTAAGATGCTCTCTATGAAGCATCGGTAGGAAGTAGAGCTGTCATTTCTAACCTGGCTCCGAAGCTCGACCCGGCCCAACCCAAATTTGGGCCTGACTGACCCATGATACTGGGCTCGATAGGCGAGCCGAGTTGGTGTCGGACTTTTGATTGCATCAGCAGATGCGCGTAGCTGACGATCCAATTATGGCAACATGGCTTGCCATATTATTCCAATTATTTGGAATTATATCTGACTTGCTACACATTCACCAGCCGCATGTGGCCATTTCACTGCGAGCTGACCGACCTAGAAAGAGGTAAAATAAAGCTCAGTTAAGCTTCAGATGGGACTATACTGCCAGTAAGCAATCCATCGTCCAAGTGGATGAGCCGCTACACTCAGCGGACATGCGTGGCCAATGACCCAAACAGGTGAGATCCCAAAATATCTGACATGTCAGAGCAGGGTCCATGTCTGAATAATGCAGAATGCAGGCAGATGTAGGGATTTAATGCGCTCTGATGGCCATGAAAGGACAAACACCCCCTCAGCACTGATCTTCTGTCCCTTTTATTCAGCTGCACGAATCTGCCGGTTAACTATACAAGCAGCCAAAGCTTAATTAGCATTGTAGCACTTTGAGATTTTTATTAATGAAAAGTGCATTACAAATTGAATTCATTATTATTATTATTATTATTATTATTATTATTATTAATTAAAAATGTCGGGGAGGAGGGGGATTTCTGGTCTGGACCTGTAATTACTGTTAATTCGTTGGGTCGGGTGGGGTTCGGAAGTGATGGCTACGGGCTGGGTCCAGGTTTGGGTCTGATTTTTTTGGGCGTGAATGCAACTCTAGTAGGAAGACACCAGCGTTCCCTGGGTGATGTTTATCTTCCTGAGCACTCTCAGGAAGTCCAGTATACTGGGCCTTTTCAGAAACTCAGACATGTTCATGCTACAGGTCATATTCCCCTCAACTCCCAAGAAACAATAGTCGACTACTCTCTCCACATCTTCCCCTCATAATCAGGGGTTGGACCGCCATCTTCTTTTTCTTGAAGTTGATGATCAGCGCCTTAGATCAGCACCTTAGTTTCCTTGCTTTACAGAAATAAGGTTTGGACAGTAACATCAATATGACACCATTTTCATAAACTAAATTTTGATTATACTCAAAGAAGAATAAAATGCATGACATCATTTGGGTATTTATTTGTGTCATCTATCCAGTTTAGGAAAAAAACAGTCACCACAGTCATCACTCATGTGTGTTTGAAATTAGCATTCAAAAAGTAAGTCCTGCTGCAGGGGATTGTTCATAATGCTTTAAAATGACTACACATCAGTGAAAGTGGTATTTCTGTTGAATTTCCTGCACATAATTTGTGCTCTTCTAAACAATAAAATCCCAAATTTTATAAACAGATTACACCAAATCCAGCAGACATTTCAGTGATTACAGTAACAATCCTAAATAGCACATAATGATAGACAAAGTAGAACTGCGTGAAGGAGGAAAAAAGCTTCAGGGCAGAAATCTCTCCAAGGAGTATTAATGACGTCACACCATAATGCTCTTTATGGGCATCCTCATTACATGGGCTGTCTTGGAAAAAGTAAGAAATAAATTATCCAGGTAGGTCATCAGTTTGAGTGTCCACACATATGTGTGTTATGCACCCAACTGTGCATGCTGTGAATTCGTATGACCGTGTATGTATGTGTGCAACTGAGGAGTCAAGCGTCTTAGATCTTTGCGTGAGTGTCTATAATTGGCGGCAGAGGGAGAATCTGTGAGCTGACATCTGCAGTTGATTTTTTTTTTTGGTGATAATAAATCTGGTTTCCCTCTGCAGCGGTGTGCTTCCACACAGCTCTCACTTTTGCTCGTCTATTACACACACACTTCCTCTTTTCCTCATTTCCTCAATCCTGTGGCAACCCAAGGTCTGGTTGTACAAAGTTCCTGAAAAACTTTGGAGGCAGCCTCGGGTTTTGGGTGGCCACACAAGTTGAGTTGTGAAAGCTCCTTCCTTACCAAAGCTGCTGAGGGAGAAAAGAGAAGAAGTGTAAAAAGGAAAGACCTGTTCCGTGATTATCAGCGAGTGGAGGTGGATGGAGACAACCGAGTGTGAACAGGCTGAGGCCCTCAGCCTTAACACAATGGAAAAACTTGCAGCTGCCTGGGTAGAGCCTAATTTTTGCTGACTGCACCCATCTCCACCAAACACGACCGAGTTAACAGTCAAGGGTTTTGCCACAAAGCCGTTTCTCTCCACATCAATTTCCTGCCTACAGCCCTGACACAAGATTTAGGACTGACTAAGTGCTGTTTGGGTTATCCTTGCTCCTATTACATCAAACATGATCAGGAGAGAGAACGAGGGAATAAAAACATATAAAAAACTATTATCTTTGTCATGTGAACTGTGTTGTTTACATGAATGATTACGAGGTTTGTACACCGTTAGAAAAAAATATCATCAAAAGTTAATTATATAGAAAGTTCAAACTCTGTACACACTTTGGAAAAAGGTGATAAACTTTGCAAGAGCAAAATGGAGGCAGAAGATCAAACCTCACTTTATGCCAAAACCATTTATCATTCAGTTGTATACAGATAGATAAATGTTTATTTTTATTTTTATAGAAAGTTCCTGAAAAATGTATGTACCGTATTTTCTAGATATGTCACAGTTTTTTGCCTAATTTGCATGCCCTGCAACCTATAGAGAGGTCAGACCTGTTTATGGATTTTTTCCCCTATATTTTTAGACCAATTTTTGGCTCAGATATGACCGTTTTTCATTTTGGCAAAAAATGGTGCAGTACCACTTTTGTCCGCTAGGATACACCGACCGTTCCCACCTCATGTGTCCGATGGCATCCTCCTCTGGTCGGACTGACTCTGTTGCTGCCCGGTTTCTGCTCTGGAGGTAACTACTGTTAGCTGTGTTTGTTAGCTGTATTTGTTAGCAAGATAAGTCAAGAACCACAGGACAGATTTTTATAAAACTTACAGAAAGTAATCACTGTATGGACATTTACAAGTGACTAGCTTTATGAACAGGGTCCTGGAGGGCGCGTGGGAGTTTGCCCAACCAGTTTACATGTGCTTTGTGGACTTGGAAAAGGCATTCGACCGCGTCCCTCGGGGGGTTCTGTGGGGGGTACTCCGGGAGTATGGGGTACCAGGCCCATTGATATGGGCTGTTAGGTCCCTGTACGACCGGTGTCAGAGCTTGGTCCGCATTGCCGGCAGTAAGTCAGGCTCGTTTCCAGTGAGAGTTGGACTCCGCCAAGGTTGCCCTTTGTCACCGATTCTGTTCATAACTTTTATGGACAGAATTTCTAGGCGCAGCCAAGGTGTTGAGAGGATCCGTTTTGGTGGCCTTAGAATCGCTTCTCTGTTTTTTGCAGATGATGTGGTCCTATTGGCTTCATCAGATCGTGATCTACAGCTTTCGCTGGAGCGGTTTGCAGCCGAGTGTGATGCGGCCGGGATGAGGATCAGTTCCTCCAAATCCGAGGCCATGGTCTTGAGCCGGAAAAGGGTAGCATGCCCTCTCCGGGTCGGGGATGAGGTCCTGCCCCAAGTGGAGGAGTTTAAGTATCTCGGGGTCTTGTTCACGAATGAGGGAAAACTGGAGCGTGAGATCGATAGGCGGATAGGTGCAGCATCCGCAGTGAAGCGGGCGCTGTACCGGTCTGTCGTGGTGAAGAGAGAGCTGAGTCGAAAGGCAAAGCTCTCAATTTACCGATCGATCTACGTTCCCACCCTCATCTATGGTCATGAGCTTTGGGTTGTGACCGAAAGAACAAGATCTCGGATACAAGCGGCTGAAATGAGTTTTCTCCGCAGGGTGGCTGGACTCTCCCTTAGAGATAGGGTGAGAAGCTCAGTCATCCGGGAGGGACTCAGAGTAGAGCCGCTGCTTCTCCACATCGAGAGGAGCCAGTTGAGGTGGCTCGGGCATCTGGTTAGGATGCCTCCTGGACGCCTCCCTGGTGAGGTGTTCCGGGCATGTCCCACCGGGAGGAGACCCAGAGGAAGACCCAGGACACGCTGGAGGGACTATGTTTCTCGGCTGGCCTGGGAACGCCTTGGGATTCCCCCAGAGGAGCTGCTCCAAGTGGCTGGGGAGAGGGAAGTCTGGGCCTCCCTACTTAGGCTGCTACCCCCGCGACCCGACCCCGGATAAGCGGACGAAAATGGATGGATGGATGGATAGCTTTATGAGATGTTTGAGATTTAAAAAAAATCGATGTTTTATAGACGTAAACGTGACGCGTTAGCTTCGGGTTATTTTCCTGCAACTGTTTGTCTAAATAACTCATAAATCACACCGCAGATTTTCTTGAAACCTACAACGTAAATACTTGGTGTTCATTTACAAACTGTGACCTGTATGAGACATTTGAGATAAAATTCGATGTTTTATAGACATAAACGTGTCGCGTTAGCTTCGGGTTATTTTCCTGCAACTGTTTGTCTAAATAACTCATAAACCACACTGCAGATTTTCTTGAAACCTACAGAAAGTACCTGTTTTTGTTTTGTTTGTTTTAAATGTTTATTCATTTCATTTCAATTAAAAAAACACAAATACAATTTTAGATACAAATAAATAAAATACATATAAAATGAAAGGCAGCAGAAGAAGAATGATATCTTATCATTTCTGCCCCTTCTTAACAAAATCAATTTAAACAATCAATTCAAGCTATAATCATAAATAATACAACAAAAACATATAAATTGTCACAATTATTTATTATAGTTCAATAGATATTAACTAACTTATATATATCTTGTCAACAAAATATTCTTGATCTTGTTCTTAAATAAAAATAATGATTTCTCTTTTTAATATCATAGTCCAAACTATTCCATAAACTTATTCCCTGCATTGAAGTAGACCTACCCCTTAAACTTGTTCGATACTTTGGTTTTACAAAAATATCCATTCCCTTTAAATTATAACAACTGCTCCTTTTTATAAAATACGCTTGAATGTGAGGTGGTAGTATATTATTCTGAGCCTTGTACATAATTAATTGAATATTGTAATCCACCAAATCATAAAACATAAGTAATTTCATTTGATAAAACGAAATACTTGAAGGATGATAATAATGTTTTCTTGAGACAATTACTTGGTGGTCATTTACAAACTGTGACCTGTATGAGACATTTGAGCTAAAATTCGATTTATTTATAATTTATTTTCGCAGTGCACGCAACCGTTTGGAAGACGTCAAAGCGAAACAATTTAAATCCAGCAGATTTGACCATTTCGTGAATTTATTAAGGAACGGTTAAGCTCAGGAACCCTTGTGCTATAATGTCAGCTATAATTTTTAGCAAACAAATAATTGTTTTTACTGTGTTAATCTTGTAAAGTCCTTCTGTGCTCGCTCGCTTCAGTGGCCGCCATTTTCAGCAGGGCAAATGAGGGGCTGACGCATCGCGTACCGGTGACGCATAATAGATGCGACCTAAATAAAGGTGCGATCTGTTTATGGATTTTTCCAATTTATTGCCAATAATTGGACAAAGCGACCTATTGAACGGTGCAATTAATCAGGCAGAAATTACGGTGCTTATCTTTGATTTTTACTAGTCAACAAGTGATGAGCTTGTACTGTGACGCAGGTTGACATTGCGAGACAAAAACTGTTTGGTTGGAACATCAAAGTTGATAATATACAACTTTGTGACTCTTATGAAAGTTCATGAGACATATTTCTTGCAAACTTAACAGATATGTACAGTAGTCCCTTGATTATCGCAGGTGTTACGTACCACACACACCAGCAACAGGTGAAAAACTGCAAAGTAGGAACGCTTTATATATTTCAGAATTTATATATATTTTAAGTAAGGATGCGTGATATTATCGGCATGGTATCGGTGTCGGCCGACATTAGCATTAAAGTTAAATATCGGACATTGGCCATTCCAGCAAAATAACTCCCCGATGTAAAAGATGATGTTTTTGTATGACTACCCAATTACAAGGATGTCTGCAGCTGCAATACAATGTGATGCCATCACGCGTGCCTACCTGATCTGATCATGACGGTGAGGAAGACGTCAAAATGTTGTCTGTGAGGAAGGTTTTTGTTCCTTGAGGATATCGGATTCTAAAGATTTTTGGACCTCGCTACATCATCCCCAGTCATATATATTTTACCGACATAGCCTTATCCAAGTTATAAACCATCATTCATGACGTCATTAAGAAGTTAATGGCCGATAGCACTTGGGTGAGTTTTACCACAGACATTTGGATGGCAAGTGTTAGCCCTGTTAGCATGATTAGTCTTACGGCACAATGGATAGGCAAAGACTTTGAACTTAAACAGGCTGCCCTTCATGCACAGGAGTGCAGAGGATCCCACACTGCAGCTAGGAACCTGGAACAAGCCTCCACAAGTGAGAAAGCATCGCAGGTGACTAACGCTAATAAATAGCATTTAACACTTTTCATTTCATATAAGTTAAAGTGCCATGCATATCATATGGCAGTTATGGTAAATGGACTGTACTTATCTAGCACCTTTCTATCTTATCAAGATACTCAAAGTGCTTTACAACACAATCTGTATCCTCATTTAACCATTCATACAACACTACTAGATTTCTACAAAGCTAATTGAACAGATCATTCTAAAAAGACTAATGAGAGAGAGAGAGAGAGAGAGAGAGAGATTATTATTGTCATTGTCAATTAACAATACAATACAATATCAGCAGTACTTTATCACATTCATACACCAATGGGACACACATCGGAGGAAATGAGTTCAGCGTCCTGCCCAGGGACACTTTGTCATGTGACTGCTAGTGGGGAACCCCCAACTCTTGCATTGGAGGATGACTGCTCTATGCAAGAGTTGGGGGTTCGAATCCACCAGCAGTCACATGCCAAAGTGTCCCTGGGCCACTCAGCGACAGCTGAGAGTTACTGAATATATGTCACCAGCTCTTACAGCTGATTTTTTTTTTGTAGCAAATAAGCCTAAATAAGAGAGCTATGTTCTGACAAAGGAAAGTATATAAAAAATATAGGTATCGGTTATCGGTTAAATAAGTTTTAACATATTGACATATCGGATATTGGCCAAAACTCCAATATCGTGCATCCCTAATTTTAAGTCCTTACAAACCCTTCTTACACTCTTGCAATGTTCTAAACTCTTAATCTCATACAATTTTAACAACATAGGTACATGTACTTTACAGTACTGCAAAATTTTATATAGGTACTCACCAGCCTCGGTCCGATTCTGGTCCTGTTCTGATAGGCTCTCTGCAACCGTTGAGCACCAAGATGCTTTTGGAGAGAGCTGGACCTTCGGAAAACCAGCAAAAAAAACACACAATGGTCCCGACTGAGTCCAAATAATAAAGAGGGATCCGGATGGAAAAATGTCCGGGTGAGCTCCAGAGAAGACACTGGAACTCCAAACAACGCCTCCTGCTGGAGAGGCGTCATGGGCTGGCAAGCAGCATTCAGATTGACCGATGAGGTTGGAAGTGATCATGGTCCAATTCCTGGTCGGTTCCATATGGCTCTCTGCATCCACTGAGCACCAAAGTCTATGAATAAGGAGCAAACTTTTTAGTAAGGTTCAGTTCGGATCTAAACTTTTCCTCCATTTCGGCAGAAATCAGCAGCCGGAAGCACTGTTGGCTTCTGGGTAGTGTAGTTGTTTTGACTGGCCTTACAGTATAGGATTACAGAAAGAAAACTACAAAATGGCAGTGCCTATCTGAAGTTTTATTTTTCCAATAACTTTTTAATCTCCTTTGTCCCAATCACGTGAGTAATACTGAAGTTGGCAATCATTGAAAAACCACGAAAGTTGAACCGCAAAGTTGTGAGAGTCTATTGTAGTTGAAAAGTGAGATTATCAAACGTTTTAAATCTACCCAAATTCTTTAAAATTAAAATTTTGAGAGGCAAATTGTTTTTTATTTGTTCCTGCTGTTTTTTTTAACCATAAAACATACACAAAAGCTGTAATGTGTTACCTAAATGCCTACTTGAACTTTTAGTAAAGTCTCTAATTATCCTAACACAAATTAACCAAGAGGAAGTAATGCCCCGTCTCAGTTTCCATACAGTGTTTGCTTCTTTCTGTAAACAGTGTGTTCTCATTCTGTCATCGCTGTTGTGTGTTTAGACATCTGTTTCAACCGCAACTCAACACTGATCTTCAGTATCACGTGGCTGCAGCCTGGAGTTACATCTGCACTTCCAAAGAAATGTTGTCTGTTGCCACATTTGGATTTCATTGTAAAGAGTGTTTAGTGGTCGCAGTGGTGAAAGACCCATCCTCTTGTGTTGTTATCAAATTTGTAAGAGGTGGTTGGAATCAGAGCCTGCATATGTTGCACACTTAAAGAATTACTTGTGTGTGTTTGAAAGATAAAAGGATACAAGTTGGTCTGACCGGAACGCATCATCATCATCATCATCATCATCATCATGATCATGATCATCATCATCATCATCATCATCATCATCATCATCATCATCATCATCATCATCATCATCATCATGATCATGATCATCATCATCATCATCATCATCATCATCATCATCATCATCATCATCATCATCATCATCATCACATAGCAAACACTTCAACTTTGAATGATTCTGTTTGTTTCTTTATAAAAGTTTGAAACCAGAAACAAGAGGGAGGGAAATCAATTGTAGACTTTTCTTGTCTCTATAAACTTTTGATTTAAGGAGCAATATACTTCACTTGCAACTGATGGTTAGATTTTTGCATCCCGTGCAAGAACATAAATATATGTGACCCAGTCCAGGGTACCATTAAAGTATATGGAGCTTTACCAATGCTGCACACAGGCAATGCCATGGTTTTATTGGAGGTTTAAAACTTGCTGCTGGAAGAACAGCAACATGTTTTTGAGAGTGGAAGATGGGAAACAGGAAGGAATGTGTTTGGGCCACATGAAGAAACATGACCAGAAAGTTAGGGAGCTATAAGGTATACTTGGTACTTTTCACTGTATATTTTCATTGAAACTGATGAAAGAAAAATCTTGATACAGTATATTGATAGTGCTTTCAATTTTACAACTCCATGTATAACATTAAGCGTTTACAGAAAAAACAAACATAAAATATAAGCATTCCTAGTAAAACTGACTTTCTTCTGTAAGTGGGGGTGGGGGGGGGGTCTTTCCAATTGCACAAAACCAGTCTTCTGGCCAAACGAGAGCCAAAATCAATCACATCCTTCTCGTAATTGCTGAAGGACTTATCCACAGGGACCACGCCAAACAGTGAGATGAATGGTGATGGGTGAACAGTTTTACCACATATCCCAGAAAATGTGTCAAAAATAAATTGCCAAAAGGTCTGCAGTTTGGGACAGGTCCAGAATGTATGCATGAGTGTAGCTGGAGTTTGTTAACAACATTTACATGCGGGGTCCAGGTTGGCTTTGATCTTGGACTGCTTGTCTTTGGACCATTGCCGATGTACCACCTTGAATTGAACTACAGTGTGTCTAAGACAGTCTGAAGACAAGTAAATACTGCTACCGGTGTATGAATGTGTGTATGAACGGGTGGATGGCTGGAACTGTGAAGCGCTTTGGGGCCCCTCATAGGGGGCTGGAAAGCGCTATATAAGTAAGCTCCATTTACCATTTACCAAGTAAATGTTCTTTTGCCAGATTAAGTCTAATATGCATTCCTCCAAGTCCGTTTCCCATTTGAGTTTAAGAGAGTCCAAAATGGTCTCATGGTATGAAATGAGCAGCACATAGATCTTGCTGAGGGCCCAAACTATTTATAGTTTTATGAAA